>JAYJMF010000017.1:1256502-1267992 GCA_036873715.1 Salvia sclarea
TTGTCTGCCTAATTATTAATTTTGTTTTGTTGTTGTTGCAAAGTTGCATGTCAGATACTTTCAAGTTGAGTTAGGAGTATTAATATCGTTTTTAAATATACACTATAACATGCTCATAAAACTGTTATTCTGTTAATAAATTTTTTTCGTAATAAAACATGAATATTGCATAAAAGTAAACAAATTATATTTTTTAAAAAATATATTTATTATTATTATTATTTTATTTAACAACAACTATTTCCGTGCATAGCACGGGGGACAAATGCTAGTTATTTTTAAAACATAAATAAATTATTTAACATTATTATTGTTTTTATTATTATTTTATTGATATATTTTATTTAATTTAAAAGTAACTTTAAAAAATAATAAAATAAATTTTAATCAAAATTCTATATAAATAAAAAAGTATTATTAATATCTATAAAAAAGGGAAAATCGTTAGTGTGTGTGTATATATTTATATATAATTTGTTTTGTGCCTTTAAATTGTTATATCACGTTCATTTTAAATCTAAAATTTACATAATTTATATCAAATTAAAGTGTGTATCTAGATCTTTAATTCAATATGCATATTGCATATTTTTTTTATTAATGGTATATAAATATTTTTAGAAGAATAAATTTTCTTAAAAAAAATATTACTATTATTCTTATTTTCTAAAAAAAATTGAAAACTTAATTTAGTCTCCCACTCTCCCATGAAGTGGAAACGTGTATAACTAACAAAATAAAATCAAATTAGTTTAATTTTTATAAATATATATTAAACCATTAATTTCAAACAAACTACAAAATTGCCATTGAATTCCAAATCAATTTGAAATTGATTTCAAATCAATTTGGAAATTTTGATTTGTCTTTAAAGATATATAGATATTGCTTCAATAATGAACTCTAAAAAACATATGAAATTAGAGTTTCAATATAAAATGAACTCTCGAAAAATTTGTGCAAAATATTTGGAAAAGTGATCCAAAATATTATTATTGGAAAAATGATTAAAAAATAATAAAATACATAAATAAAATATAGAATTTAGATAAATAGAATTGGAGAATTGTGGTGATGTCACGTAGGACTTCAGATTAAGGGATGAGCTCGATAGTATATAGAATAAGAAGATTTATCTACCATTTGTTACAAATAAATGTATTAGTACTATTTACTTTTAAATAAATGTCATTCCCAAATATACTCATTGTATCACTTGTTGTAAACAAAAGTCTATTTGCTTTTAAAAATAATTTCATTTACTTTTATAAAATGTCTTATTTGGTTTTGATAAACATCTCATTTGCATATACTTATTTGTCTTGTTATAAGTAAACATCACATCACATCACATTTGCTTTAAAGCAAAGTCTCATTCGAGAATATACTTATTTCATTTCTCATTTTTGTTTAGATTAACATTAATTGCAGTATCAATTAATAAAAATAAAAGTTAAAAAAAAAATGTGAGCAAATGAGACTTTGAGTTTGAGAGGACTAGGCCGATCCTAAGCAAGTGTGCCCCTATTAACCGCCACTTAGTATTAATAAACTTGATTTTACAGAATTTTCTCCTTCCAAAGTGTGAAAACCGTTGTTATATACGCATATTGTTCAATTTCTCTAGGCCTTGGTTTCTTTGCAGGACAATTTACACATGCTTTTGGATTTGAATAAATTTCTGATCGCCATTTTGGAACATTACTTCCCAGAATTACAAATTCGGCCTTCAAGGAAGAAGGCAGATGTCACAGCTCAAACCCACTAAACCCCTTCCACCCCAATGAAGAACAAACGAATGAGAAGGCTCTCAAAATAATTAAAGAAAAAGAAAAAAGAAAAAAAAGAACAAAATAAAATAGGTCTTCTTTTTCCTGCCTAAAAAAAGTTTACGGCAGCAACTACAAAAATTTCCTATCCATGGAAACATTCCCTCTTCGGACATCTTGTTGCCATCATCACGTCGGTTTCGCCTTCGCATACGGCATCAGATGGAAGATCATCCAGACCCAGAAATACAACACAGCTCTCCAACGGCCTTGCAAAAACATTGGGTGACGATCAAACGACCATTTTCCAGCTTCGTTGGGAGTTTACATATCGTCTTGGTGTGGTGTGCAGATGCTTTGCTCAAAGGTACTTTCCCGAGGACTTCCAAATTCTTCCTTCAAGGGATACCACCATTACAGTGACATCATCATGGTATTTCCGGCGGTCTCCTTGAGGAATGTCCAGCAGCTCGTGAAAATCCATTCCTGCAAACACCCGTATTGCTCAGAACAGGAGCAAATTTTAATAGCTCGAAAGAAGTAAAAAGCAAAATGTAGATTTCTTTTGGACAAAACGAATGTATCCCTATACACTTCGCGCTAAAGAAAGCACCAGGCATATTCTTTCACAGTCATGTTGCAAGCAACAAGTAGACAATCCCCTCGGCTAAACCTGCTTGCTCTAGATTGCACTCTCTGTCAAAATTAGTCATCTAAAGCCTTGATCAGCTACATCCTTGCACCCCAGTTATAAGAGAATAGCAAATTATGGAATGGAAATTTGAGGCATTAGATTGCTCAGACACAAAGAAACTTCAAATAGGTCTAAGAAGTGATGTGATATGCCTGACCCAGAATAATTTGTGGCTCGATTTAAAATTAAATCCACCTTTTAGTAGGTTTTATAGTAATAAACTATTAATACTTCTTTTAAGGTAAAAATGTACCAGCTTTTCTGGCAGCACGAAACAGAAGTTCTTCTATCAAGTGCTGGGCAGGGTCTCCATCAGGGAACTTCTCCATGAAATTCTGCACATGGGAAACCACTTCTTGATTGCTAAAGTACTGATACAAGCCATCAGATGAAAGCACCAAAAATTGATCTCTGGGGCACAGATGGTGGTGGCGAAGAGAAGGTGAACACGATATGTAGGGCGCTGTACCAATATAATCGTTCCGAAACATTTCTAGTAAGGCATCATTCCATTTATGCTGCATCAGTACACATTCCATACAATTAGAGATGGCAACATGCCAATAGAAATATTAAGGAGAACTCGGTAAAGTACATTATAGATATTAATAGAATACGAATGCCTTGGAAGAAAAAGTTACTTATAGAAACTACAAAGTAAGAGCAAAGAGGTAGCACCAATGGAGAAGGTACACGGCACACCAAAAATAGCTGTTAACTGGAAAACATGGTGAACAGACATTGATATACATAGTATGCAGCTAAAGTTTATCTGTTGTGTTCAACTATGGTTCCTGAGAACAAAAATTTATCAAGCCTGATCCTCCAACTCCATTCCAACCAGAAGTGGAAGTATGCCGCAAACAAATAATTTCTCTCTAGAATACTAAAATTAATCCAGGATTTATTATCATTAAAAGAGCGCACTAACAAAACAAAGTAAGGTCGCTTTGTTAAACTCGAATTCAAAGACCGTAGAATATGGTCAAGCAAACTGAAGGCGGTTAACCTCTATACATGTGTCAAGTAAATGAGGGAGTAACTTAATTAAAAAGCTCAAGAGCAACATGCACAAAGTGTGACGGACAATGTCAACAGGCTGAAGGCTGAATAAGAAGTACAATTTGACACAAAAATTCTAAAGAATAACGAAAAAGGACACTGCATTACTTCTCAGGGGAATGGGGGACAAACCTGTTTGAGGAATCCAGCCCCAAATGCACGGGTAACTTTGAGACGGCCTTTAACTCTGTCGTTTACTATACAATTGTTGTCATCTGGGTGCTCATTCTTGATTCTAATGATTTCCTGAAATTGATCAAATGAATCAAATGACTGACAAAGCAAAAAAAAGTTGAGTAACTCCAGAAATAGATTATACAATAAAATGATAGAAGCAGAAAACCACACTCAGCTTTAATCCAATCCAGTAGCTTTGTGATCATACAATAGCAAGGTACCCAATTGGAAACAAGGTGAGCATAAGTCATATGTTATTATTCTTATTGCATGCTATGTACATTTAAAATGCAATAGCATTCCTGGCCGTTTCTTAAGCTAATTTATCAAGATCAAACACTAATTAGTTGATAACAAGAACTAGTACAAGAAGCATACATAAGGAAGTGGAAATGATTAAAAGTGTTTAGAACTGATCATATGACATGGATTTTGTAACATTATCACCTATCAGTGGGGAGATAATACCGCCTGATAGATAGTGCCTAAGAGCATGCCATGAACAAGACAGATAGATCCAACAAGCACCCATAAAATTACTTATCCAGAATGTGTATACAATGGTCACTCAAAAAAAAAATGCTTGAGTGTACTCAAATAACAAAAGTTTCTTCATATGTTGCATATCAGATGACAAAAGTATGGAGGTCAAGTTTAATCATGTAGTATTGCATTACTGTGGCTGCCATTCATAAAAAGGCACAACCCATAACGGAGAACCACTTTTCCAAATTATATGTGCACGCTTCCTTGATGCTTTCACATTCTTCCTGCCACACTACAATGAACTCCTAACTCACTAGAGTTCTTCATACCAAATTCTTCAATTAGGGTCATAAATTACAGATTTATAAGCGTAATGTTCATTCACTTTATGGCTAGCACATAAATGTATACTCTTAATCATACACATCCCAGTTTTCCCTTGCAATCCCAGCCAAACAAAATAAGCAAAAAGTCTTTAATATTAACAGACTTTAATCTTTTTTATTTAACATCCCTATTCAATGATCCATTACTTTTGCAAACACCTTAAACAAACCACAGAGTATGCTCTTTTGGTCGTTCGACATGTTTCATCATTTCATTAGTACAATATGTTATAATGACTCCCCATACAATATTTAATCTTGTGAATTGTTCACATTTATAACAAGATTTCCATGCACTAAGCAATGTGGATTTCATTCTAATGCCACTCCCCCACAATGTTCCTTAGTGCACTCAAATTTTAACAAAGAAGAATTTCCTGTGCAAATTTAAGTCCTAGACTCCTAGTTTGCCCACTTCCATCCTATTCCAGCTAAAGTTTTGGAATAGTGTTAGCATGTACATGATTATTCGATACTCCTAAACTCACAACATACTTTTGTATTAACTTGCTATGTGACTTCATAAGTCACTGCCTTCTAATATTGTTGATCATCTCTATTCAAGGTATTCTTAACGTTTATTTATATACCTTCTAAGCTCATAAAATACTAGTATTTGATTAATAGATCCTGTCATCCTACATTTATGTTATAGGGGATATCATATACAAAACGGTCAAAAACAATCTTTCTCACTTCAAAGGATGGGGTTACAATGACAACTTACTACTTCAATGACGATGCAAGCGAACCAGTAGATATGATAAGATTATGTGTTTTGTGAGTCTAATGTGCGCGTAGACTTGGGTCACTGTAACAGGAGTTGTCCAAGTGAACTATGTAATCATGCCCATCCATTTTTATGTGTTTAAGATGTTGGGAGAAAATAATTTATAAATGAAAAGTTCAAACCAGTTATCAGGCTCATATTCAATCTTGCATGAGCTAACTAGTCAAGCTATTAGTTTTACTCTTTTAATATATCATATCGTATCATATTGTGATATTTTGGGTCAACCACTTTTACTGTCTTCATCTAGTTCCACAAATGCTACACGTCTCCACTTTTACATAGCAATTCAACTCAAGAATTCAAGCCCTAGTTGCTTCCTTGAGATTTCTTAAGTTCAACTTCAAAGTGCACAGTGAGAATACGTCATTTAACCCGATAATCATCATTTTATATTCTCAAATACGTGTCACCTATTACCCATGAGAACTCTTTAACTGATTGAATTAGTTATGATTAGTGTATAAGAGAGTAGCTTGTAACTTGTAATTTAACAATCTAGTATCATTGTAATTATCCCAGTACGTTTTTCAACTGATGTTTCGTTTTATTTTAAATAATAGAAGTACAATGCAGTGAGGAATCCTGCATAAAAATGCAACATGTGACACCATCCTAGTTAATCAAAAACATGCAAGCATAAAAATTGCCAGTGCAAAAGCTCTTTTTAAACATCCTAGGTTTTAGAAAGTTTCCTAATGCTCACTAACATCTACATACATCTACAGTTGCATAAAATATTATACCAAAATTACCTCAAATTTTGTATCCATCTTTACTAATCATACCATAATTACATTCAAAATTCAGTAACATCAGATGCCTTAAGTCTATCGCATCTCTCTTCAGAGTATTTCCCAACGTTGCCTTACACTCGGTAATTAATGTCAATTTATTTGGAAAGTACAAGCAGACCTCAAGACCTTCTCATGTATAGGAAATAGTAGAATCCCAATAAAAATGTTGCCAACTACCCTACCTTAACTAAAGGATGTATTAGTGAGTGTGCACTTCTAGTTTCTCTCAAGTAAAAATGACATCCCAACCAAAGAAAATTGACAAACTCTATGTACTGCAGAAAACCTTAAATAAAATTTGCAGCGAGCAAGATATCCCTCAAATTACAACATACTCCTATTATACCAAGACTCAGATTTGGAACAACTGTCGAGGTTAAAATACCTTCAAGGGGACCTTCTATAGCAATTAATATATTGCAATAACCATAAGCTTAATTTTCCAAACAATTAATAATTTGAAAATCTATTGCAATAATCATAAGCTATAACCATCTAAACTCAAAGCAGCGCTAACAGTTCCAGCAATTTCTGGAATGTTGAGTTAGAGCAAGATTCAAAAACAAACCAAATGGCAGATATTGTATCAGGAAAGTATCTCAAGCATCAAGGAGGAAATGTTACCTCTTCTATGCTTGTGCTATGGTCAGTCGACAATTGCAATGCGGTCAAACCTATGGGTTGATGAGCATGAGCTTCATGTACAGCTTTACTCTCCCTCTGACTGACAGCAGACAACTCTTCAATTATCCCCTCACCATTAAACCCATAATCACCAGAACCTTGCAGTTCTGTATCACAGTTTACCCCTTGTGGCTCAAACTGTGCCACAATGGCTCGACTATCCCCAACATTCATCACATACACATCGTCATCCCTCATCAATGCAACCAACAAGCAAGAACCCATCAATGCAAGCTCTGGGTAACGATCAAGAACCCTGTCAGTCATATCTAAGTATGCCTGCTCTGTCACTTCAAGTGCCCTGGACATTGCACTCAATACTAGCTCGTGATCAACTAATCCTACCTTTCTTTTCCTACCAGTTCTACTAGTTCTCTCTGTTTCAGCCTCCCCGTCACCTGCTACGTTGCTCTCCCTCATTTCCTCAATTGCTTTCTGTTTCCCCTCTAACCAAAATTTCCAGGGAAACAATTTGTTGCCCTCCTTCTCCTTATGCCTATTCAACAACCCATGTTTTAGTTTTGACAACAACAAAGACCTCCTACTCACTGCTGAACCTGCATCGTTCACACTCAATGCATCATCGACTGAAAAGGCAAACCTTTCAGAACCCGATAGATCAAGTCCATCTTCGGGATCATCCTCCACCAAAAATTCCCATAACCTCCTCCTCCTAACTTCTATTTGCTCCCCTCCAAACATCACTTTTTTAACTAATTTAGGTTCTACTTCGCCTTCTTTTCTTTCTAAGTCTTGCCGATCATCCGTATTAACATCAGAAGGGTGAGAATTCCCCATGACATCTGCATTTTCTGAAGATGCTACTGCATCCTCTGTATCCCAAAACAAACCCTCTAATTCGTTATACATGGCTTTGTACAAATGGCTCATGAGGAATTCCGGGGCATCAGGTCCGTTAAATCCATCATAAATTCCAACAAACAGCCAGCCTAACTCCTCCGAGACAACCACATGGACCCGGTCCTCACCCGCCTTAGCCAACGCCCACTGCACATTGCCCTCACTGCCAATCTGCGCTGCCTCTCTGCTGCCATCGCTTCCCGGTGGAGCATCCTTCCGGTGCCCCCCTCCGCTAATGAAATTCCTCACAGGCACCACAGAGAAGTTCCGGTACAACGCGTTGCGAATCCCCGAAATGCTCTTCTTCTTCCTCTTCTTAACATACATGCCCCCAAGCGGCGCCGAGAATGGCACGCCCCCGTTGCCTTCCCCGGCGGCAGCCCCATCCAGCGGGCCGGAGAGGGCGCCGCGCTCGATCGGGCCAGACATGAAGAAGGCCCTCTCGAGCGGTCCCGAGGGCTGCTGCTGCTCCCCGCCGCGCGGCACCCGCTGCAGGGGCAAGGCGCTGAACGACGAAGTGCTCTCGAACTCAGCTCCGGCTACAAAACCCTTGCTGCTGCCGCAATTATTCTGGTAGTGTTGGTGATTGGCGGCGGCGTCGGCGGCATCGGTGCAGATGTCCTCGAGCTGGAGGACGGTTATGGGGGTGGAGGTGTTGGCGCTGACGGAGGCGCCGGAGATTGCCCGGAAGCCGGTCTCCGGGTAGCCCGGCGGCCTGGAGGGGCGCGGATCGTCGAAGCGGAGGGAGTGAGAGGGGGAGACGAAGCGATCGGAGTGAGTGGGGGAGATGAACCGCGCGGAGGAGCGGACGTAGCAGAAGGAGTGGCCGAGGGTTTCGTCGTTGCCGCCGAAAATGGCATCCGGCTCCGACCGGTTGGGGCCGGCGGCGGCCGGATTGAAACAGGGGAACACCTGCGAGAACCCCGCCCCCATCACATCCCACGATTCATCCTAACCCCAGCCCCGAAGCGAAAAGGGAAATTTTCCGGAGGAGATGAATAATACTTGTTACCTAAAGGAGAAAAATTCCAAAATTCATGGCGGTCTGCGTATGAAATGGTTTCAGGAAATGCAGAAAAAGTGTTTGATGAAATGAAAGGGGGGAAATGGGGAAGGTAGAGAAGGTGGAGAAGGTGGAAGTAGTAGTGTTGGTAGTAGTAGGTGTTTCTCCTTTCGTTTTTCGAGAGGGGGAGAGAGTCAGAGAGCTGAGACTACAGTTAGGAGAGAGAGAGAAGAGAGAGAGAGACTAACTGGGTATTTATCGTCTGTGTCTCTCCGTACTTCAAGATTTCCGGTCCAAGCTTATGTTTTCCAAATAATCAATTTGTCTATAAATGTAATTAATACTAAAATTTAGTGTTAATGACGATGCAGCACACTTTTAGTAGGTAAGACGTTCTTGTAGTAAATATGATACCTAGGAACCAGTTGAGCTATCTATACGGACATGTAAGATGTATTTTCTTCAATCAATAAGTCGGAAGTTCGAATCATCTCAAGTATGTGTTGTAACTCAAAAGAAAATAAAATTTGGCGATAATAACTTTTAGCTATATATTAATGTATATATACATCACACTATTTAAATTTATCTTTTCTACCCCCATCGTCCTTGATAACAAGGTGATGTATATATATATCGGGGCACAAGAGTTTTTGCCTAACTTCTTCTAAGTCACTGAACTTTGATTAAATTATACTTTTGTGTGTACTGGAAAAAGAATTTACGTTGTAGTCTTTATGAATTCTGATTTTGTAATTAAATTTTATGTGTTCTCGAATTGTTGTTGATACGCCTATAAGCTTTTGCCAGCTTATTTCTGATTTCGTAATTAAAATTAATTGATTTTTAAATTAATGTTGATATGTCTTCGAAATTTGGCCAGTTCAGATTTTCAAACAACTACATCAAAATCATAAAGTGGGTCTCGGATGCGAGTTCAAAATTATTGATGATATACTTCCAAATTTTGGCCAACTCGGAGTTTTATTCGCCCTCATCTGAATCATAAGATTGATTCGTTCTCAGATTGTTGTTGATATGCCTCCAAACTTTGGCAAACTCTTATTCTCAGACGGTCTTATCTGAATCATAAAGTTGAGTCGTTCTCGAATAGTTGTTGATATGCCTCCAAACTCCAGCCAACTCTGATTTTCAAACGGCTGCATCGGAATCATAAATTGGGTTTCGAATGCCGAAATAATTTTTTTTGTTGATATACCTCCAAACTTTGGCCAACTCTTATTCTCAGGCGGCTTAATCTGAATCATAAAGTTGATTTGTTCTCAAATTGCTATTAGCATGCCTCCAAATTTTAGCCAGCTCGAATTTTTCAAACGGCTACATCGGAATCATAAATTAGGTCTCAGACGTGAAATACAAATTATTGTTAATATGCCTCCAAACTTTGGCCAGCTCAGATTTTCAGACGGCCTCATCTTAATCATAAAGCTGATTCGTTCTCAAATTGCTTTTAATATGGCTCCAAACTTTAGCCAGCTCAGATATTTTCAAACTCATACTTCGAAATCATAAATTAAGTCTCGGACGCGAAATCATAATCAATCAAACAAAGTAGTTTTTTGAATTTACAATTATTTTTTGTGATGTAACGGTCTATGTAATAGAAAATCGGCCAATTTAGAATACATACTATTAAATAATTTTTTTACCCTAAATTAATAAATTGAGTTGAGTTGTTCATCCCCATAAATGAACACAACACATTCAATCATATTTATAGCCGGTAGTAGATTTGATACCTGAAATATGTAAATGTCACCAAATATGTTAGTAGCATTTATTTGAGTGAGATGAAGTGAAATAAAATGGGTAAATTGGATGATGAGGTCGCTTGCGAGTGCAGGATAAGTGAGGAGTAGGTGATTGGAGCAAGTGAGGTGAGAGAAAGAGAGGGAGAGGCATTTGAAAATATTTTAGTTGGGGGGGTGCTGACCTAGCATAGCAACTCTTTCAAAAATTTGGAGGGGGGGTGGGCCCCACCTAAGGAAAAAAGAGCCAGGTGTTGGATTTTTTGGCACCTACAAAAGACCAAATTAGACATCAGGATTAGGGAAAATGACAAATTAGGGCCATGGCAATGCAGCAGGGGTCAACGTGGAAAAGCCTGGACTAGCCTTTGTCTACTTATTTTTTGATTTTAAATATCTAAATAATTATTTTACTTTTGTCGTTTGTTTTTTAGGTGTATGGGGCCTTGACTCTTGTGTCCAAACAAAGGTCCAAGTCCAACTATGCAAACTGGATACTCTGCTATCCTGCCTTTTGGTCAGCTCTTCTTTTTGGGAGTTTAAATTTAAATAAATATACTTATATTATTATTATTATTATGTATTCACATCACATCTCATCTACTACTACTACTATGTTATTTTATTTAGGAGACTTTATTATACATACACACCATCCGTTTTAGAATAAGTACTAAAAAACTCACACACAACTCTTGGGTTTAGTTTTATAAGTACTAAAAAATTAACATATTATATTTCACAAGTCTTGGGTTTAGTTTTCCTAGATTTCGTTATTTCAAATACACTGTGACCTTTTATCAAAGAAATATTAGTTTTTGTTTGATAACAAAAAATTGACATGTTGGAGTTTAGCAATAGAATAACGTTAAGATAAATATTTGCGTTAGGTCGACCTAACGTTAGGTCAATTGTTTGTCGCTCCCGTTCTAAGCCATGAGTCGAGCGAGGGGGAGTCGAAGGCGAACCCGGAGCGAGCCGTAAAAGCATAATTGTTGTCGGTCTCATTATC
>JAYJMF010000017.1:1268092-1281428 GCA_036873715.1 Salvia sclarea
CAACCATGACATAAAATAAGTTGATTAATACAAATAACACAAATAAAATAATTTGATTAATAAAAATAATTACAAATTATGACATAAAATATTTCCGTCGAATTTCGACGGATTACAACCTAGTTTTTCTTATTAAAAATATTTTTTTAATTAATAAGTAGTTTAGTTGCAATTTGCGAGTTAAACTGTCATACGTACACATTACATCCTATTCGGTATTAATTTTGAGCGTCTCATTGGACATTCTTTTCCTTTTTTTTTAATATAGTTCACAAACTAAGAGTAAATTGACGACAATATTACTATTTTACCCATCTTCAATACCTTTTAGTAGTTGCTAGATAGTTGTATGAATGTATATGATAGTAATTAATAAGATAACAAAAGCAAATTTCTCTATTTTATTGGTTTGTGTAATTTGACGGTTGGAGACACTTATAAGAAAGCAGAGAGATGAGTACTCGGCCCTATTTTATCATTATTTCATACTTTTGGAATTTGATAATCATGTATATGCATTTATCATGGCAATAAATAAGATAATTACAAAAATAAATTGTCTATTTTTTCTGAGTACGTGCGATTTAACGTCGGTGAACACTTAAAGTATATATTTATAATTAGAGTAAAATTCGTATTATAAATGGTGGAATATATGTGAGTGGTTTTAATCCAGTGATATTGGATATAAGAAGTTACTGATCAATAAATTGATATGTGAGAGGGTGACAACACCAAGTACTATTGCAAAATTGCTGACCTCCTTCCCATTATCATTAAATCTGAGCCCTCCATTCTCCTCTCCCACCTCTATATATATCCTCCCTATTTCTTGCTTCCATATATTCCCAACTCCTCCTTCAACAATATATCACATACACAAACAACTCTATCTATTCATCATCAAATCAAAATCATACAACTCACATATTTCTACTCAACACAGATCCTCACCATCTTCTTCAAATGGGATCTCTACAACTATCCAAGGTACTTCACTCATCATAGCAACCCATCTCTCTCTCTCTTCCTCCTTCCATTAAATTTTTATTTCATACAAGAAAAAGTATCTCTCTCTCTCTCATGCAAATATATATGCATCACATTTTAATGCATGCATCCAAAATGAATTTCTTATGCAGGCTCATAAGTTGAAGGAAGAAGACTGCACAGGTGATGGAAGTGTTGATTTTGATGGACAGCCAGCTACTCGAGCCTTAACTGGAAAATGGGCTGCTGGGAGCATCATATTATGTAAGTCATCTCTCTTCTTAATTAGTTATAACACACACAAACATATCTGTGTGTGTGCATAAATATGTAAACATAATAATGTGTGGAAAATAAAGGGTTGCAATCTTGATCAACTTTAAACATTTGCACTCCTATGAGTTTCAAATAGATGAAAAGTGACATTCTTGAAAGTGACAATTTTTGGTTAATTAAATTGTGAAAGAGAGATGGCAAGTGTCCAAGTGTTGTGGCATGCAAATCCATCACATATTATTAAGCTCATGCTCATACTCTAAATAACTCATTTCATTTGGTCCACTTAAATTTCACTCATATCCATAATTCCTTGTTGCAATATGATCATATACATGCTTATGTTGCGTGTATTAATAATTTTTATAAGACGTGAAATTAACAAAATAATTAAAATGCAATAAATAAAAGTAGGATGTGTCTGACACGTAATCCAAGATCTAAGTGTTTGTTGCATGAAGAGAGAAGACGCCACTTGTTCGTCTCTCTTCGATAAAGGTTAAATTTTGGATTCTCTACAAAACCACTTCACATAGAATAGCTTTACACAATTTTGGCTCATTCATTAATCGGTATATATGCATTGTATATGGCCATCTCTCTTATGGATAAATCATTTTTTGCTTTTCTTGGTTTTTTCATAACCACTAGAAAAGGAAAATAAGAAGACTAAACAATATATAACAATTGATGGGTGGAAAATGATCGGCCAAGTAGCTAGTATGTTAATTTCTATTATCATTGGAGTATATAAAATATATAATACTAGCTTTTTGCACAACATGAGTGCATTTATGACAGCACTAAGCATTATTTGCGAATCACATGAGGCTGCTATTTTCACCAAATTAATTAGTCTCTTTCATAGGATTTCTATAGATGGCGATGGATTTATCTTAATTAAATGCTCTTATCACTTTAACCGAACTCGAGAATTGATTACCATTGAAAACTTTCTTTACTTTTTATCCAATAATGGCCTTGATACAATAATTGGGTTTGTTCGTGAGTTCACTTTGAGGAAATTTTTTGTAAAATTTCCACAAATGCACACTCGACTAATTTGTTCTTCGCATTTAATTATGCTCGTGGTCATGAGGTGCTTCTTTTTCTAAACAAAAGTTGGATTATTGTCAATTTCATGAGAATTAGTTATACCACACTCCCAAATGCCCATCCCTTTATAATTATCCTAGTATTTAATTAAGTGTCACAATTGGGAAAGCCTCTATATCATAGTCGTCTCATGTTAGGTCCATTTTCCCTTCCATCCTCTATTGATCTTTCTCTCTCCTATATCATGTTCACTTTCCACCATCCTTAATTTCTTGAAAGGAAAAAACCCAAAAGATAAATCAAAGCATTATAATGTTTGTCTTTCCTTGTGTGGGTGGTGATGCCTAAACCTTGCAACCCTAAATAGAATAGTTGAATTAATAGATAAATACAAGTATATGGTGATATTTGTCATATTTGGAAGTGGGAAAATGAAAAGAATTATTTAGTGAGAGAGGAGATGGTTTAGACAAGAAGTTGCCATGGTAAGCAAAGGGATGGAACCTTTCAAGAGTCACTTGTAATGCCTGTATTTTTTGAGGAAAGGGTAAAACAAAGGGTTCACGTCTAATATTTTTGTAGCAAGTGGAAATTAAGCTTATCATGGGAAACTCATTTCTTTACACGAATCTAGGCAATATGTTCTATTAGGAATATTTTCCCTCACATCATATGTAATTGCACGTGAACATTAAATGCCAAACAACAATAATTCCATATTCGCTTTCATGCAGTCACGCACCTAAATATTTTTCAGCAAAGACCTTGTTTCAGTTTCTAAATCAACCAAAAAGAATATACATATATGCTGCTTTTTTATGTTCTTGACAAAATATGCTTCACAATAAGGGGGTTCGATTGATAAAATAACCGTGGTGATGGAAATTCCAAAAACACCTTCCTCTTTACCCTTGATTTTTATCAATAGAGTCTCGTTATTGAATGTGCAGTGAATCAAGGTCTAGCAACGCTAGCATTTTTCGGCGTGGGAGTGAATCTGGTGCTCTTCCTAACTAGAGTTTTGCAGCAAGACAACGCTGAGGCTGCCAACAGCGTAAGCAAATGGACTGGCACTGTTTACATCTTCTCTCTCGTGGGTGCTTTCCTTAGTGACTCTTATTGGGGAAGATACAAAACTTGTGCCATTTTTCAATCCATCTTTGTCATGGTAAGTCCCTCTCTGTATCTATCTATCTAGATAAAAGTGGCATGAGAACACTTATCTTACCATTTTTGTGCAACAGGGCCTAGTACTCTTGTCGTTATCGACACAGATTTTCTTGCTCAAACCCGGAGGTTGTGGGGATGAGACGACCAAGTGCAGCACGCATTCGAGTTGGGAGTTGGGGCTCTTCTACGTCTCCATATACATGGTTGCTCTCGGCAACGGCGGCTACCAGCCCAATATTGCTACATTTGGTGCGGATCAGTTCGACGTTGAGGATCCCAAGGAGGGCTACTCCAAAGTGGCCTTTTTCAGCTACTTCTACCTTGCATTGAACCTTGGCTCACTCTTCTCCAACACTATATTGGGATACTTCGAGGACGAGGGTCTGTGGGCGCTCGGCTTCTGGGCCTCCACGGCCTCTGCTACCCTCGCGTTGATCCTCTTCCTCGCGGGCACCAAGCGCTACCGCCATTTCAGGCCCAGCGGCAACCCCCTCTCCCGCATCTCCCAAGTCCTCGTCGCCGCGTCCAAGAAGTGCAGCGTCAAGATTCCACAAGGCGACGAAGCCAGCTTCTACGAAGCCGATGACGACTCCAAGAAAGGCAGCAGGAAGATGCTCCACACGCAGGGGATCAAGTGAGTGTGACACCCACCCCTCAACTCTCACTAGGATAAAATGTACATTGTACACTATCATCTACTAACACGAGTCCTCTGTTTCGTTGTAGATTCTTGGACAGGGCAGCGTTCGTGACACCGCAGGATCTGGACGAGCTGAAGCAGAACGAGTACAACAACCCATGGCGCCTCTGCCCGATTTCCCAAGTGGAGGAGGTGAAATGCATCCTGAGGCTGCTCCCCATCTGGCTCTGCACCATCATCTACTCCGTCGTCTTCACGCAGATGGCCTCCCTATTCGTCGAGCAAGGCGATGCCATGAACACCCACATCTCCAACTTCAGGATCCCGGCAGCGAGCATGTCGAGCTTCGACATCCTCAGCGTCGCCCTCTTCATATTCCTATACAGAAGAGTGGTCGACCCCATCGTGCGCGGGGTGAGGAAGGACTCGAAGGGGCTCACCGAGCTTCAGAGGATGGGGATCGGCCTCGTGATCGCAGTGATGGCGATGGTTGCGGCCGGAATCGTAGAGTGCTACAGGCTCAAGTACGCCAGGAAGGACTGCAAACACTGCCAAGGGTCGAGCTCGTTGAGCATATTCTGGCAGGTCCCGCAGTACGCACTGATCGGGGCGTCGGAGGTGTTCATGTACGTCGGGCAGCTCGAGTTCTTCAACGCTCAGGCGCCCGACGGGCTCAAGAGCTTCGGGAGCGCGCTCTGCATGACGTCGATCTCTCTGGGGAACTACGTGAGCAGCCTGCTGGTGTCGATAGTGATGAAGATATCGACGGTGGACAACATGCCGGGATGGATACCGGGGAACCTCAACAAGGGCCATCTCGACAGGTTCTACTTCCTCCTGGCAGGGCTTACGGCTATCGATCTTGTCATATACATGGCCTGCGCGTCGTGGTACAAGAGCATGAAGTTCAGAGGAAAGGGTGAAGGAGATGATGATGAGGACTATGAGGTGTAGATGTATAAGCATATATTGTTACAGAAGCTGTGCCTCAGTGTGAGGATGATTTTATCAAAGTCACATTTGTACAGAGTTGGAGGAGGAGGAGGAGGAGAGATACTCTACGGCTTGAAATTAGTCTGATTAGTAAGCTTTCAATGGGGGAAGTTTCTGATCTGGATAGGTTTTGGTTCTAACTCTCTAGTTGTGACAAAGGCTCTTTGGTTCCACAACTGATGTGTTCTCATTGTGTCTCATCAAATAATAATGCAACTTCTTTAAGAAATGTGTGTTTCAACTTTCAATGCTAACTCAGAAGCTCCTTTAATTTTCATCTCCATCTTATCTATCTCTTACTAGTTAAAAGAGCACTTCTCACTAACCAGAATCAAGGAATTATGATGGAGTTCACTGAAGATACGATATAAATTTTCTAAATCATCTCACAAGTCACAGAGAAGAAGACAGGAGATACATAATAAGTTAACAACATATAACCATTCGTTCTTTAATTTGAGAAAGCCTTTTATGAAGAATAGAAAGGCCATTCATATTGGTATGGAGGAAAAAAAAAAAAGACGCAAGCAACAACATTAACATTACAGAATACTAAATTTAAATGCAAACTCCTTCGCTTAAGTTTCAATGCTTTATATAACTCAGGTGTAAATCTTCATCTATAATTGACAGGGAACCTTTTCAAACAAGGTGCACATATGGTTTTATTGGTACAAAAAAGTGTAAATGCAAACAAATTTACCCCAACTATAGTGCGAGTGAAGATAGATGACTAGTGATATCTTTACACATCAGAAGCTTTATTCCCCACTTATCCATGCATCAGTTCTGCACTTCTCGAACTTGAATATGATGCGTGGATTCTCGTCGCCAGATAGGTTGTGCTCCACTTTGGACCAGAGTTACATACTGCCCTTCAGACACAAGACCCTTGTTCTGCAGATAGAATACACAAGAAAACTTAGTATAAATTGGTTGACAAATCAAGTAGCATGTGAAAGAAATCATATAATGATCATTTTGTCACCAATAAAAGCTTCAGAGCTTGAGAGAAGGTCTCCTCAACATCATCAGTAAACTCCATGTATATGGGCATTGCGCCATGATAGAGGGCCAGACGCTGCTTCACCCTTTCACTGTGACAAACCAGGTTCACTTATCGACAAATAAATATCTACACACGCGTCAGAAGAACTGCAAATGCATATGCATATGTGCAGGCCTAGTTGAGTTATTCTGAATGCATCGGCTCATCATTGAGCATAGGCACAAATTGATAATAGTCCACCCTCAACCTAAACTCTAAAATGACCTGGATGATCTTGCCAGACACATATTAGCCCTTCGGTTATAACTTATAAGAACTAAGTAGCTCTCCATCATGCATTTAATCTAAACTTTTTACAGAACAAAAGAACATTGAGTCGCCTGATTCAATTTGAATAAGGTGCAAATTTTCTTGCTTTTTCCTCTCAGTTACTGTACTCGAGGCTTCTCATACCAAAACCACTGCCAGTAAAGTTATGCCCAGCAGTTTATTGTTTCATTTCTAAGAAAGGACAAAGGTGGTAACATGAAATGCAACTGCACCGGAAATTATGAAGCCAACCAATATTAGTTGAAATTGGTGTTGGTAACATTCGATTAGAGATTCTTCAAAGTTGGCCTGAAACAAAATTGTCCTACTTACAATGTTACACAGAAGGGTATTCAGAGCTTGAACCAGGCTACACTTCTACAGAGATATATACAGGGTGTCGAGGATAGGGTTGGGTCATGTTTCTGCTGTTGACAATTACTAATTCACAACCTTGGTCATAAAGATATGCATGTCATGGTGATAGAGAATGCTGATAATACAAAAACTTACACATTTGTAAAAGCAAATATTGTTGAGGATGGTCGATAATGACTTAATGCTATAGCCATGGAACCTGTTCTTGTGAAAACTATGATGGGAGTCGCCAGAGTGTTTGCTATTTCGGTGGCATGAAGGGCAAACCTATCACTCATATGGCTCTGCTACATCAAAAAGCAATAATTTCAAGCTTGAACAGTAATTGAAAGTAAGTCAGGAAAATGCAAGTTGAAACAGAACTACTTAACTTGTAAAACAGAAGCTAAATTATGTTTTAGAGAGAGAGAGAGAGAGAGAGAGAGAGAGAGATAGGGGGAGCAAGAAGAAGGTAACACCGTAACAGAGGAGGAAAATCAAAGAGAAAAGCAAAGGAAGGGAAGAGTTAGAAGAAGATGTAGAAGATGAAGAAGATGAAGAAGTCATCTGGCTAATACCCTGAATAGGAGGGTTTGGCCTGGCCAAGGTTGTCAATATGAACATCCTTACGTTCTGAAAATGTTCTAATAATTACCGATAATTCTGATTGGAAATGCTGACAATAAGAACTAAACGCACCTTGTGAGCAGCAAATTCACCTAGTGTGCTAATAAGCGGTAGGCTTGATTCAGTCCTCAGTGCCACAGTGTGCATCACTTTAACTGCCTTCAGTGGAAATCTAATATGGAATTACAAAATAATGTAATGAAGAATACATCTCATTCTAAGGCATTGTAAACCAATTTTTTCAGTCAGTTAAAACAGATGAAAATAGCATAATCATGTAATAATTCACCTTGACATGGTCCTAGTCCAAAGACAATCATCAATTTAACTGAGAGATTGTTTAAGATCATGGTTCCAGTGTAAAGCAAGTATAATATAATAAAAAGTTTAATCATGTTCAAATACCCAGCTAAGAAGTATCATTGGCCAGTGTATACCATTTTCAGTTAGAACAAACTAAAACTATCATTCCATCTGACACTTTAGCAAATGGTGATAAAACAACAAATGGAAATTTGAACCAAGAACTTGGGCACAATTTCAAGCATATGTGTCCTCAAGATCAAGATAACTCACTTCCCATGAGCTGTTTCTCCTGAAAGCATAACCGCATCAGCACCTTCTCGTACTGCAATCGCAATGTCAGAAACCTCAGCTCTTGTTGGAGTTGGATGATCAATCATACTTTCTAGCATATTTGTAGCTACTATAACTG
Source organism: Salvia sclarea (assembly GCA_036873715.1). NCBI lineage: Eukaryota > Viridiplantae > Streptophyta > Magnoliopsida > Lamiales > Lamiaceae > Salvia > Salvia sclarea. The sequence goes on from JAYJMF010000017.1 coordinate 1,276,235, forward strand.
GTTTTTGCATGCTTCTACACCTTCTTATGATTTCTTCCTGTATACAAATATAATAACTTTCTTTGAACCTTTCAGTTTGTTTTCAGCTAGCAGACGGCATATTCATTAGCACCAACAGATTCTAAAACAAATTAAGCAACAACTCGCGGCAAGAAGGCAGGCGCCACACTTACACACCAGATCCAGTCATAAACTGTAGTGCTCTACAAACTTGTAGCCTTTATTTAAAAGCAATCCGGAAAAATGGATATGTCATATTTTTGTGCCATATCATCCTTTTTGTTAGTGTAGCCATTAGCACATCAGTTCCCAACTTCAGTAAATAACTGACCAGAACTTAAATTAATCAGTTTCTTCCAGGCAATACCCATTAGAACACTGATATTTAATTTTTCCTCAACTGCCTGAATTATAACACTGTCAATCCTGACTGTCATGGAAACATAGTGTTTTCTTAACAGAAAAAGGCAACATCTAAAATAATCCACCCAGTGTTTTTCCATAAAAATAATCAGAAAATGAAGGTAATATCTAGCTCATACCAAGTTTAACTATATTAGTTTAGTACGCAGTAAGTATAATAAGATTCTTGACAAACCCAGATACAGCACTCAAACCAGCAAAGAGTACAGTTGTAGGCTCTAGTATATTCATTGAAGATTTTAACTTGGGAAGTTACTATGTTTCAATAAGCAATACCAGTTTTCTACCATCTGTAGCCACCACTAGCATGTTAAGAGATTATCAAAGAAACTGTCACACCAGTGTAACGAACAGATCAGAGAAAAAGTTCGTCGAAAAGGTTGCTCAATAACTTCCCAAGCCCATAGCTCGCAGCATTCTGAGTCAAAACATTTGTCTTTGAGTAAAGAGGAATGCTACATAGCTACTAGGTAATCAATATGATTCAAGTAATGCATTCAAAGTGCTTGGCCAACCATGCAAGAAATTCAAATATTTTCTGCATACTGTTAGAAGAGCAGCTGTAAGCATTAACCGGTAAATAGACATTAATAAAACAAACGTGACGATTTATGCTCTTGGAGAAAATGCTCATTGAGTAGAGAAATAACAGAGATTGAAAATGAAGAAGAGATGGAAAGGAAGCAACTACATGCAATGAAGAAGAAAACAGAGCACAAATGCATGTAGTCTGGCAATACTAACAGAACTCCTCAGAGAAAAACCAATAATACCAATACCAACATCATTTTCATGACCATTAATTGCTCTGCTAATATAAATTTCTAAATGAATGACATGCTTCTTCTTTCTCATCGGGCCTTTTCTTCCACCTCTCCTCGCTCCAGCCCTCAATCAAATTATTACTCGACCAACAATCTAACAAAATTAAGTTTCCCATGTTGTGTTTTGTTTTTCTTGCTCATGTCTCATTGAACTTTGAAGTTCAATATCCTATGAACAATTTCTTTATACGTGTATTCACAATACAGCAAGCAAGAAATGTATAAAGAACTATACCAACTTCCATCTTCTCAGCGTTAAGTACCTGTAACAAGGGAACTTCCTCAATCGGGAGTTCAGCTCCAAGATCACCACGAGCTACCATTGCCTATCACCATCAATTAAAGAATTAATAAACACTGATAAAGACAATACATCGTCATGTTAAGCTGAGTTCATTAACCAAATACAAACATCTAGCACTACAGCTCCAATTGCTACAAACATCAAGAATAATTCTAGTAAAGAAGAATGAGACTCTTATTAGTCTCCAATTCTTGTAAAGTAACTGGCTCATCTAGCGCATGGATTACACTAACCCCATCAGATGCAGAAATGATAGAGTGAAGATTTGGTATAGAATCAGCACTTTCAATCTTTACTATTACGCTAATATCGGCACTGCAACCTGCAGACGAGGTTGACAAATTCAGTTAAGAAATCCAATCAAAACACCAAGAAGACATGCATGCCTACATTGATGGATAAATGGTTAAGGGACTTACGGTTGAGATAATCTTTTAGTTCAAGTACAACCTTGGCATCTTTGACAAATGAAACAGCATAGAAATCAACTTGATTATCCACACCGAACTTAATGTCTTCCCAGTCTTTGTCTGTGGGAATGGAAAATGCCACACAATTTAAGTATACCATTCTGATCAGTACAGCTAGAAGAACAGAAAATGAAATATCAGAGCATTGGAAATACTTAATCAACCTGTTATTGAAGGCAGTGTCGCACTTTTCCCACGCACATTCAGATGTCGCCTTGACTTCAGCTCTCCACCATCAACTACTTCACATTTTACCGAATCTGTTGTCTTTGATTTCACAGAGAACGACATCATTCCACCTATGAGAGATCGTCACCCATACTAAGTTGACTTAGTAACAGAGGTAGCTAAAAAATATTGCAGTGGAACTATTTGCAGAAATAAGCATCATATTTCACCCCAAACATCCTGCCATAGTCATCATGCAATTAACTTGCATGCACAATTTGATCCACTTATATATTTGGAAAACCTTAACTTCAAATGAAAATAATATCAACACCTACTCCGTTTCTTCTAATGCATAAAAAAGCTAAAAGTCATCAAAATTATTTCTTCTTTTATCTTTATCACATTTAAATTACTCTTTAAAAACTTAACTAAAAGTTAAAAGAAAGAACATTCAAACTACAAAAGATATCCTTAATTATCCTATTGCTGGTACGTATAGAGGATGATTTACAAGGTTCTACTCTGAATGATCACTAGACACTTTCAAGGGGTACATAAATATCAAAATCAATATAAACAACCCAAAAACTTGTGTAAGAATGGGTGAAGATCCATCAACGGAATCCATATTGGGATACAAACTCATATTGGATGGCATAATTGTAGTCTTTTGGTGTTTTGGTAGTGACTGGATCCGGATCTTGACCCCTCAAGACAATGTGATACAAGACCCACCCTATAAAAACACCAACCGTGCTAGGCAAAGAATAAACGAGGGCAAATGACTCGAAAGTGCACCAGCTGACATTAATTTACAAGTGATACTACTCACCATCAACCAGTATAATATCTCCAATACCAACATCATTTATGAAGTCATCATAATTAACGCTAACTGTATCAGTTGTACTAACTCCTCTTTTGATGGTAAAATTGAACTCTTGTCCGTCCTTGAGAATGATTGGCTTTGGCACATCCCCACTTCTAACCTCAGGACCCTAAATCAAGATCATTAAGATTTAAAAATATAGTTCATCAAGATGCTTTGTGTTAGAAGTTAGAACTGATTTACATTGCATCAAAATGTACATTTTTATGTTGTTTACAGTATAATCATATACAGCAATGTGCAAAACAAAAGTAGAAAGGGAAATGTTAGGTAGACAATTGAAGATGAGCTTATGGCGATTCATAGTAAGAAAATCAAATCATGATGAACAAATCAAAGTGTGTAGTAAATTTCTCTTGACGAAAACAAACAAATTCATGTAATGATATTGGCACAGCAGAACACAATGCATAAGGTTATCTTTTATCATGTGCCAGTAACTATGTTTTTATTTTTGTTGGTTGAGAAAATGTGCCAGTGCCAGTAACTATGTTGAATTGTATAAGTGGATATTTCAGATGTATCAAGTTGAGCCATCCAGTGGTTACCTTGGTATCTAACATTATGGCAACAACCTTGTCCTGGAATTGTGCATTGTATTCTTTGACCAGATCTATAGTTTTTTGGTGTGATGCATGATCACCATGAGACATATTTAAACGAGCAACATTCATTCCAGCTTCAGCCAGTTTCCAGATCATATCACGCGAGCTAGTTGAAGGACCAATAGTGCAGATGATCTTCGTTTTCCTTTGAGGATTTAAATTAACCTGAGTCAACTGTAGATCGTTATCAGTAGACTGAATTCAGGATATGATAGACATGTCGGAAGACAAATTAGAGAGATGCAAACAATACGATGACAGCATGCAATCACCTAAACATTTGCTACAGCAGGAGGCGACTTTCTTTGATGAACGAAACAAGAAAGCAAATGAAGGAGCAGGCAACAGGGATATCCTGATTAGCAGGCAAAACGTCCAAGCCAATAAGCCCATTAATCACTAACTGTCAATAGAGAGCTTAAACATTCAGCTATGCATCCAGGAAACAGATGGAATGTAATTATGCAGGTCTAAGAACTACCTCCTGCATGATCACCAATCGACATCGACTTTCTTCGGGAGATCATGAATAAATACAGCAACTAGTTAATTTCAACCACTGTCGATATTGGAATTTATTCACACTCAGATAAGACCGTCCTAATATGGTTTTTCCCCCCTAATCGAGACACCACAAATATTCTCAATCCACATGCATCAATTCCTCCAATGTCGAAAACAATCCGATGTTTTTCTTCAAATCATACAAACAAACAATTGGTGGCTAACTAAATTAGCCACAGACATAGAGAGATACAGACACAAATTCTCCAAACGCAGATACGGAGAGAAACAGAATTACTTACGGAGAGTGCAGAACCGTTTGGCGAAAAGGCAGTGGTGGCGACGGCATTATAATCCGTAGCGTTGCCGCCGTAGCTGCATCGAGTAGAAGAGCGATGAAGGCGGAGTGATCGAGGAAATTGGCGGTGGAAGAAAAAGTCAACACCAGCAGACGGCAGGCAATCAGTCGGTGAAGAGATGAAAGCAGAAGAAGGATGCAGGTTCACGCTCGCCGCCGCCGCCGCCATCGCGAAATAGAGCAACTAAAAAACGGTACAAAACGGTATATATAGTGGTGTCTGTGAAGAAGTGTAAAAGAGCAATAAATAATGGCGGCAGCAATGAGAGCGAGGAAGAAGATACTCCGTCGACTCCAGTCTCCATGGGCCCCATCTACAAACTACCCACATATTTCTCCTTCTTTCATTTTTCTTTTTTTGCTGCTAAAAATATAACACACATATATTTTTCTTTTTACTACTAAAATATAGCGCGCGCATACATTTTTCTTCTCCTTTCGTTTTCCTTATTTTTCTTTTCAGAAAAAGTTATTCTTCCCCTTAAAGAAAATAAACAATACTAGAAGGTTTATTCTTCAAAAAAACTCGTTCACTCACTTTTTCTTTTCTCTTCTTTCCTTTTGTTTTCACTAGTATATTGCCCACGCGATGCGTGGGTGAGTTATAATGCTATTTAATTTCATTCAAATTTTATTTTATTTTTAT
>JAYJMF010000017.1:1281528-1306338 GCA_036873715.1 Salvia sclarea
ATACTTCAGTATCATATACTTCAGTCGAAGTGAGAACCACAATACATGCTTCATACTTCAGCTTTGCATACTTCAGTCTCGATCTTCAGTCTTCAGCCCTGTAATCTTCAGTCTTCAGCAACTAGCTATTCTAAAGACCAAAACATGTAGGTCTACTAAAAATTCTAAGGCAATTCATCAGGAGGTTTTGGGATCATTAAAACACTATAACTCTTAACATATATTTTCCCAACACTATTAGAAAGCTTTCAACGATAGCTTTATAGTAGTACATGACACATAAATTCAAATTCTAAAAGAAACGTATAGGTATAAAGTTTGAAGAATGATAGTACTAATAGAAGGGTATTATCGAGAACTTTTTGACGTTATTTTGTAAAGTTTATGTATTTTTTGAACAAAATAATACTTTTTGTTAAAAATTAAAATATGGGCAGAATTTGTGTATTTATAGGTAGTTAAATCTGTAAAATTTGATTTTTTTTTTATAAAATAAATAATAACTTAAGTATAAGGGTAAATTCAAATTATAATGAAAAATACTTGACGATTGATGGATTTTGATCTAGAAGCTCCTCGTTCAAATTCAGTTTAAGCAATATAAAACAAAGCTATACATGCATCTACATAATTTATTGAAATATAACTAAATAATTACAGTATACTTTGTTATTTAGTCTCTTGACGATTGATGGATTTTGATCAGCTTTGTTTGGAGGTTGGTGAGCTAGAATTCCAAAATTAAAATAAATATTAATTCATAAATAATTTAAATAGATTACAATTACATACAATATGCAGCTTAACATCTACCACCATAAGATTCTCTGGGTTCAACTCCGACAAAGTTTAATTACATATTTAACAATCAACAACAAAACCTGAAGGCTGAAATCTATTTCCCCAAAGTTGCAGCTACTAGCTAGAAAGGTTCAGCATTCTTCCATGCCTTGTTCTGTTACACACACATAGAGGAGAAAAACATTTGCAGCATATTCCTGCAATCACCTTTCAGAAACAACATACATACTGCGCTAAAAGCTACAAAGAATTGAATAGTGATGCGAGGTATAGAATGTTCAGAACAAAACCCGCACCTTACAAGAAGTAAGATAATTGTTCCTTCTTCCTCGAACCACCTTCCCCGTGTAAGTCGTTCCATTGCTTCAACTCCGACATTATACACCCTTCACTTGCAAAGCTAGGTGCAACCTGTTGTCATCATAGTCATATATGGTTCAGTAATAAGACGGAACTACTTAATTGGGTGAAGCCTTTTCAGGTTTTGGAAAAGAAATAATGATATCATGTAATTACCTGATTTTTTGCTTCTTTCAAATCTTGCATGTTCAATGGCCTGATATTGATTACCCTCTCCGATTTATTTGAATTGTCTTGCACTTCCTCAGCTTTACGCTTCTTTAATGTATTAAGAACGCGCAATAGAAATATTATGAATATTTAGATACATGAACATATTGATACACGACATAAGTATTGATGTATAGTTACCTGATCTTTCAATCGTTCTTGCTTTATCAACTCGCGAACAGGTCGGTATGCAGCAGTTATACATAAGTTCTATATATGAAACTTTTGTCAAATTCAGAAAAGAATAATTTAGCTTTATACAAGAAACTAAGAACGGTTAAAGAGACCTTTAAATCACTTCCACTGTATCCTTCTGTCATTGTTGCAAGCTCGGTGAAGTCCAACCCCTCAATTTTATCTTTTGACAACAGCGTCCTCAAAATTTTCTCTCTGTTCTCAATAGATGGTAGACCAACCATAATCCTGCAAAAATCGGCATATATTTATAATAATCGTTAAAATCTATCTGAATGTACTTAGGTAGCTTGCATATGCAAGAGCCCATACCTTCTCTCGAAGCGCCTAATGATAGCTTCATCGAGATCAAATGGCCTATTTGTTGCTGCTAAAACCAGAATTCTTTCACCAGGGTTAGTCAGTAAACCATCCCAATGAGTCATGAATTCATTCTTAATCTTCCGCATGGCTTCATGCTCTCCACTTTTATTTCGCTGCCCAAGCATACTGTCAACTTCGTCCACGAAAATTATGGTTGGGGAGACCTTGCCTGCAAGAGTAAATAATGCTCGAACTTTCTTTTCATCTTCACCGAACCACTTGGAAGCTATGGTAGACATTGAAACATTAATAAAGCTCGCTCCAGCTTCGTTAGCTATGGCCTTGGCCAACATAGTCTTCCCCGTACCAGGAGGCCCGAAAAGCAGTATTCCCCTACATGGTTTCAAAAGGCCACCTTCGAAAAGGTCAGGTCTTCTAAGGGGTAGCATCACTAATTCCTGAAGGGATTCTTTTATATCATCTAAGGCTCCTATGTCTGCAAATGTCACACCAATTTCACTTGCTGGTATGACTTCTGGCCGTATGAGTCTTTCAAATTCGTTGTCTGGTGGGACTTCCTGATGCAATCAAAACGATAATATTTATAACTATCTTCATGTTATTATGTATAATACATGGAAAGAAGGGATATATGAAGCATATTATGTCGATAATTCTCATAATTAGAAACATCATGAGATGAAACATGGTTACATGGCATGTGTGGGAATTAAGTTGTATCAGAGAACACAAATGAAAAATCAATGTTATCACAACATCATAAAAGATAAGCATCCAAAACATGAAAAAAAAAAAAAAAAAAAAAAAAAAAAAAGAAACTGAAAATGAGTTAAATTGGAAATTTATCCTTACAGGAGCCTTTGATGCTGGGAGTTCTTCGCTCTTGCTTTCAGGTGCAGTCGTGACTGATTTTGTTTCAGGCATTGATGATGCAGTTGCAGCTGCAACTGCAGCTACTCCTTCTAATGCTGCCTGTAATTTATCATCATCTTATTACCATGCTCAATCGACAAACACTGTGATTAATTCGAGCAACCAACCTTTGGTTGTTCAACTTGAGCTTCAAGCTTCATGCTGTCGTTTCCACATGATTTATTTACCTGAAATATACCTAAGCCATGGGATAGGCTAGTGCAAGATGAGAAAATAAGTAAGCACATTGACACAACTTTCACTCTAACGATGATGTATAAATGGCACCCACAAAGACCCACCTTGACGAGGATATAACAAGTTTCCCATTTCTGTACTCGGGTTCTTTGACATTCGTCAGATGGTATGAGATAGCTGATACCACAATTTCTTCAATATAGTTGCTAAGATCCATCGCGTCGGCCATACAGACAGAACCCAAATCATCGCAGGATATGTCATTAGCAGCAAGTACCTCATTTATATGATTCTTGTTGTCCTGATATTGGAACATCTTCATGTCCTCCTCCAGCTTAGCCTTCCAGCTTACAAGATTATTTTCATCCGTAGGAGGTCTAATTTCAATGTTATAAGGGAATAGTGACGAAATCTTCTCATCAACTGATCTATAGTCATCTTCTTGGTCAACAATCCTCGAACCAAGGATCACTACAGATCCAGACAATTTCCTTAACATTTTCTGGAACATTATATATAGTTTTTGGGATCTGCCCAAGAATTGCTCGACATCCCTAAGATAAAGTATAATGGGATTTATATTTGATACTTTGGTGAGAACCTGTATTCATTGAGACTAAACTGTCAGTAGAATATCAACATAACATCATCTACTAGCAGAGGTAGATAATAAGCATTGCACATGAATGGAAATCTTACCTTGTAAAGTGTTTGTACGAGAAGTTTCTCATTAAAACACCAACCGCTTGCACGCTTGGGTGGAGCTGAAAAAGATTGAGATCTAAGAGTAAGAAGTATAAATGAGGGGGTAATTTTTTACAACATAATATTATCTTACGAATCAAAAGTGATACACTTATATACTTTTGATATCACACTCTGTCAAACATTTTATTCATGCTCACGTAATAGTCATATTAAAATGGTCAACTATTAAGAGACTGATTTCAAAATTGTTCACTTTCCTGAATAACATCATATATCATATCCCCTAGAGGTAAGTTATTTCCACTTTAATCTTACTTGAGGCATCATAATTGTAATGAAGTGTACATTTATATCATTCTTCATTCAACCTGAATTTCCAAGTGTATTCAAAGCAAGATTATTCAAGTTTGCTGAGGCAGATGCATTCCTCCGCAACTTTGCAGGAGCAGGGCCATCAAGTCCACTGCACACACACAAGCATGCATATTATGACACATCACTGAAGTAATGACATACAAGCAGAAACACTAAAAAATTATTACGCACTATGAGGAAAGATTGACTCCGCTACTTTGTCGGCTGAGACCTACAAAAAGAAGAGTGTTTAGAGGTGGATAAGGAAAATATATTAGAACAACCAAAATAAAGAACATGGCGTCAAAAAATTGAACACTGCATATGGTTCCATAGTTGGTGAATAGTGGATATGCTTGAGAATTTGATGAGCAAAGCTTCCAATGGAGGAATACATGTCACAATTGGAAGTTTTAATTGAATGTGAACATTCCACGCATTTCAAAATTAGGGACTATACTCTCGATCCTCATAATAATTATCTACTTAGATGCATCAAATGAGAGATTGAAACACATTTAATACTTCCATGCATACATATATTAGAGATGTTAAATATCATATTTGATTGAGTGCTATATAAAGAACATACGAGTTAAAGTAAACCTTTGAGAAATGAGAAAGTTGTAATATGTGTATTAAATTGAACCACAATATACTAGAACTACCTAAGATCAATATTACAAATTTCTTATTTCTCACATTAAATGTGGAGTTTCAAATAGTTGATCAAATGCTTCAGTTTAGGTAAATTAATTAAGATTCAAAATATGACAAGTGGATATAATCATGACTTTCTCAAGACAAACTAGATTAATGTGATATATTTCCATCCCCTCTTATATAAAGATTGACCTTACTTAATCATGATCAACTTTCAATGAAGAGACATGCATCAGTTAACCATGGAAGTCCCTTTCTAGAATCTAGAAAAAACGGAATGTCTTTGACCCCTTTCAATGATGGGGCGAAGTCTAAAGTTTCTAGCTAATCATGTTTCTTTTAAATCATTTATACAAAAACCAAATCAAACAACTAAGACTTATAAGTTATTCGTAAATGATATCCACAATCTATCTATTATATTGGATGTGCTGCTGAACAATGAAACAATGAATTCAAGTATTGATAATCTTATGCAAAATAAAAGTATGTCCTACCACATAACTATTGATATGATACTTCAATAGGCAACATTCTAATTACATGTGTGCAAAGCTATCATATCACCAAAATCGAAAGACAGAGCTATAAACACAACTTCTTTATTAATGAGAAATTGTCTTTATAGTTTATGATAAGAGTAAATAGAAACTATCAACTGAACTAATAAAGAACAACTTGTCAAATGTCATTATTACATTAAAAATTCACATTTATGTCTCGAACTATAGAACACGTTTCAAGTAACAATAAACTTTCCCTCATGATCTATAGTATAAAGAATACACGTTTTACAATGTTATAATTGGATATTTTGTTTCATGCATTCAAAAGATTTATGTCTCTTTCCGTACCTCTTCTCTCCTCTCTAGGCTGAAGCATTGCAAATGATCCAAATAATTCAGACATTCGGCTCAATGTAGCTTCAGACGTAGACCTTTTAAAAGACTATAAAGGATATATGTCAGAAATTGAAAAGTAGTCCAAACATATAAGCCTCACTTGGTGATTGATGGACATAAACCTTGCAGATCCAGATGAGAAGTAATAGATTTTATTGCATGAGTACATCAAACAAAAGGTTTAAATAAATAGTGGACTTACAGGTTCACTAGAACATCCGTACTTGCTCTGAATCTGATTCCAGAAACCAGATAAGAGATTCAGTAGAACGTATAGGAAAATTATCTAATTCCTAAGCAAGTAGTAAGCATGAAAAACTAAACCACTTCCGAACTCACCTTCAAAGAAAAATCAGTTACATCTAACAACAACAACTTGGCCTCGAAAAAGTGAGCTAAAGCCTTACCAAGCATTTGGTGATACATTTCTAGTAAAGCACGAAGAGAATTACAACTTGTAAGATGTGTCGATAAAAGAGAAAAGTTTCACATAAACCAAATAGTCTGAAAAAGCAACCGAAATGACTTACCTGTGGTTCCAGACAACAAAATTGCTCGACTTCCAGGAGAGAGATTTCGTGTGTGCTTAGAGAAATGGGCTTTCTTCAAATGAACAAAAGCAGCACTTGTCAACAATACCTTTGTCTGTTCACTGTCATTTTGATTAAAATTAGTGGTAGTGCAATACAATCCCACAAAGAAAAGCATATTTAATTTATAATAACCATAAGTAGAGGTGGATAGTTAAAAGTCATATAATTTTGCTCTTAGTTGAGGGAATTACTATGCCTAGAACTGATAGTTTTGCGCCTTTGACAAAGAAATTATCAATCGTCTTATGTGATTATTTGATTAGACAAATATAAATTACGAGGGTTCCAATGCACTTGAAAATAAGAACCATATTTTCTATTCTAAATCAATCAAAAGCATGTTGATCTCAATAGCTCCTTATTTACATTCTCAATAAAAATGAAGAACAATTATTATTATTCAACTTCTATAAACAACAAACTTGCCAAAATTGTAGGTAATATTCTATAACTAACAGGACTAAAAAACCCAACTCTGCAATATAATAAAAGTATTGCCAGGGAAGAAACAACAGACGAGATATTTACATGAAAATGATTCATTATACGCTTCCAAATAGGAAACAAATTTAAGAAATTTACCTTAGATAGTAGGGGAATTGATCGAAGGTGACATTGTAATCCCTCCCGTTGCCAATTAGGGCTATCATCTCTTCCTCCATGATCAACGGCGACAAGCCGTTTGCATCGGCGGCGCCGCCCGTCCATTTCCCAACTGCTTGCGTTCCCGACGCCAATCCGAGCCCCACTCCGACTCCAATGCCCACGCCCAACGCGGACATCATTACATGCCTCGATTCCATTTTCCCCAATACCAATTACACACTTCGCCGCAACAAATCTTTTGTCTTTTTTTTTACCGAATATATGCAATAAATACCTTAATAATGTATCAAATTAACGGATGGATTATCACATTCAAACGCTGCAGATGTAATGATTTTTCTGCACAGCGGTGGTGGGTAAAGGTGTTGGATTGTGGGGAGTTGGTTTTTGGTTTGTGCAGGTTCATAATTGAAGCGGTTATTCCCGCTTTGGCAGGCGCCCTTTTATACGATTTTAAAATAGAGGCACAAGATAGGTTGCGCACCTTTAACGGTCTACTTTGCTCTACACTTGTGAAATAAAACGAATCTAATATTCATCGTCCATTTCAATTATATATTTAATTAATTATAATTGTGGATGTAAGTACTCCCTCCGTCCACGAATTTTCTTTACATTTTGCCATTTTGGTCCGTCCACAACCTTTCTTTACACTTGAAAATTGCCAAATAAGGAAATTATTTTTTTACACCTTTATCCTCACATTTATCCCTTATTTTCAAATTTGCCATTATTTAAATCAATTTAAATTACCATTAAATAATCAAATTGAACCCAAATCACAAAATTAAATTAACTTTCCCTAAACCCAACCCAACCCAAACTAATCGATTAGCCTAACCTAAAAATGACTCATCACCCATCACGCTCGCGCCTCCATCCCTGTTCTTGAGAAAACCCTAGAACACCAACTCTTCTTCATCTAAAATTCTAATGGGAGAATCATCATCGCCACATTCAGGATTCGTCCAAGATTCTCGTTTTCAAACGTTCCTCGATTCCGTGAGTTGTGACCCATTGAAGGAATTCGACACGGTGGTTCCGGAAACGCTCGATTTTGTGAGCGGTGAACGATCGAGGGAATTCAACTTAGTGGTTGCAGAAACACAATTTTTTGATGGGGTCGGCGAAGGAGAAGCATTCGGCTACGTTGATACACCATTTGTACCTGCGACTTTCGAGTGGTCTGATAATATGAAAGATTTCATCCGAGAAATGGCTGGCATCTGGTTTCCCTCGGTTGTGCCCTTCTTGTTTCGCGATGACCCAGGTTTGCATTTCTTGTGAAGGATCTTAAATATGAGGCGTAGTTGGCCTGTGATTAACTAAAATGTGGGCGTAGTTGGCCCTTGACTGTCTAATTTCTGGGCGTAGTTGGCCTTTGATTATCTAATTTGTGGTTGTAGTTAGCCTGTGATTTTTTGTGATTCTCAATCTCATTGCATGTCCCTTAATTTGAGCCTAAAGCCACCACTGTGAAATCGAAATTCACAGTTTGGAGGTTTTTGCCATAGAAATTGAATGTGATTTTCATGATGATTCACTTGTTGGTGATTATGATAATCACCATGATGTTTTTAAACTGAGTTTAAAAAGCCACCACTGTGTACCCAACTCACAGTTTTGGAGGTTTTTTTACTTGGAAATAAATGTGATGATGCACTTGTTGCTGAACTAAGATAGGTCTATGATGCAAAAATAATTAAAACTGAGACCTAATAACCCAAACTATGGGGCAAAATAAGTGTTTACATGCTAAACAAAAATCCAAAGTTCTAATCAGATGCTTATACTGTAAACACACCAAAAACTTCATCCATAAACTAGATTCATCACATTCCAAAAGCATCTTGCAGTTGGCCAATGTTGTAAGCTGCACCTCCATTATTTTCATCCAATGCTAGAAACTCCAAGCATTCTCTTACCAGTGACTCATTTACCTCTAAACATTCAGGAAGTGTGCCTGCTCTCATTTGTCTTCCCTTCCCAATGTGTGGGATCTTGTAGTTGTTGCATCCCTTAATCATCATGATTTTTGTGTAGCATCCTTGTAGAGTCAGAAAATTGTTGTTCAATTTGAACACTTCTAGTTCTTGAAATGCAGCCTCTACATTCTTTAGTAAATCATCCACACCATTTGTATACTTGTGCTCTTGTAGTGTCTGAAGTGTTGTAAAAAAATCTAAATCATTGACATTACAATCCGGGGAGTTTGGTGGCTGACACACTAACTTAATATTGAAACCATCTGAGTTTGCTGCCATGATGAACTCTTGATCAGTGTGTGCTATATGAGGTTTAGCGTTGTCCTGTTGAATGATGATTTCTTTGCTTACATTAGAAGGCCACTTAGCTTTGATGGTTGGTATAATCTGCACAAAAAAGAGAACCAAACAACTAAATGATGACTATTTATAGTCTGATAGTGAAAAAGTAATGAAAAAATTAGGACCTTGTTTATGATGCAATCCTTGATAACATCTTTTGTGATGGATTGTATGGGTTTGTTCTCCAACGTGCCTTTTCTTCTATTCTTTGAGTTCCTTTTGGCTGGTTCTTGATATGTGAAGGGAAAAATCCCATATTTTCCATCAAAAAGTAAGCTTCCATCTGCTCCATATTGTGGCCTACTTACTGCACACATGAACATTACCTTGGTAATGAATCTCTTAGACTTGCAACACCTATATGGATCTGTCTCCTCGGGAAGTAGGTAGTATCTACCACATGTCTTGGTCATATAGAACCATTTTTCATCTATATGAACTACATTGTGCATGCTTTGGTACTTGACTGCTCCACAACCCATGCTTGAATCAAGGTGACTCATACACCACCTCAATCTTGCAATTCTGTTTTGAGGAGTTAATGCAGGCTTGATTGCACTAGTGTGTGCTCTCAACATCTTCTGTTTTATCCACACTCCTAGTAAGCTCTTACTTATATTTAGCTTTCCTGCCATTCTCCTAATTGAGGACCTCTCAAGCATTGTAAGTGCTTTAATTGCAGCCACATCAACTCTCATTTTATCCTTGTGCTGAGCTCCCTTATGTTTTCCTTGCAGGTGAACAACCTGCTTCAGTGCAAGCTGACCTTTTGCAGCATTCCACCAAGTTGTAGCTGCCTGCCTACTTATTGAGAATAGTATTGCTGCTTCACTAATTGCTCCACGCCTCAACTTACCATCTACCATGTTGCGCATCAGCCACTGCGCCAACATATTCCTCTCTTCATCTGTCAACTTCTTTCCACCTCTTGAAGCAGTCATTTTCGAGCCTTTAATGCAGCATTTATGGTGTTTTTTGTTTAGTGTTAGTAATGAAATGGTTGGTGGAGTATTTAAGTTCCTTGTATTTATAGACATCCTTTGTGTTTTGAATTTCATTTTGTTGTGTTTTGGTAGGAAAAGTAGAAGTAAACAATTCCCTCCTTTTTTTTGATCACATCAAATGTACTTGAACATGGAGTTATTTAATGAATTTATCACAATTTGGGTACTTATTTGTATGTTAACGCTCATTTCTGCTTCTCCATAATCCATTCTCGAAATTTTTGAATAAATTACAAAGTCCAGATTTTAATTAATTAAAATTTTAATTAATCAGTATTTTTAATTAATAACCATGTTAATTAACATCTTAATTAATCAATATATTAAGGATCATTATTTTAACTATACTAGATCACTAACAAACACACATAAGTGGGACCCAAATTCCACTCACTACACATATTTTACTCAAAGTCAATACACCTTATTAAAACCCGTGCCGGGTCAAACTATAAAGAAAATTGGTGGACGGAGGGAGTAATTTTTAATATGACACTTACATTATATAGTAGAAATTATTTTTCTACTGCATGTATTAGGACCACCCCAACATACATATCTACTCCTTTAGGAAACCCAAATTATCTGTCAGAGAAAATTATTTTACACTTTCTCATCTATCTTCCCATGGCATAGTGTTTCTATGTAGTCCTCCCTTTCTAGATAAAAACTTTTATGAGGAAAAATATTTTTTACATGTAATTATCACAACTCACAAGTAACCATTGCCTCTAATTCTATGTCGACAACTTATGGGGGGCGGGGTCCCAGAATTTGAAAAATTGGTGGACCGCAAACTAGATATTTCGGCACATTAAATTTAAAAATACCAATATATTTCGATATGTATATAAGTTGTGCCCTATCAGGCTTTCAATAAACAAATTTCAGTAAACAATCAACAAGTGCAAAAGCTTGAAACTTTTGCATATTATCACATCATGATTCATATGTCACAATTCATACTCTAAATAAAACAACACTTTAGTCGATGAAACTTCCAAGACAACTAATTTTACAAGCTTGCAAATATCATTACAGTTAAATAATTTGAAAGATATTCTTTAGAATCCAAGACTACAGTGAAAAGACAATTCAACATATAGTAGACTTAATTTAGTTTTTTTTATTATTTTGAACTAGACTAACTTTAAATTAAATTTAGTATAATACATTGCTAGACAAAAGGTTGGGTACATCAAATAATTTTCATTTTCTTCAAAAAAAAATCATCTAATTATCATACCTACACGAATATATTTATTTATATCCTATATATACATAATCATGAAGTTTGCAGACAACAATACCAAACAATCCGGTTTATAAAATCCAATTAGTCCCAGTGAGAAATTCGCATGGAATAAATCATTCTGGAAAACAACACAAACGAGTATATTAGTCAAAAATGTAAATTCCAAATTACATAAACACAACCAACAGAAGCAGAGATAACAACAATAACACAGCTCCTACAGTTTGAATTATCACAAGAATACAATAGTTCCCTTTTTCATACCTAATTATGTGGCCTAACACTATACAAGAAAGTTTTGCAAACAAACTTCGAACAAATCAGTGTGCCTGTACGTGTACAGTCGGCCGCTGTAAACAACATCGACTCAACTCAAACTACCTTTGCATGTTCTTGTTTCACCAAATAAGCTTCACTGTAGAGAATACATACTGCCAATACAGAACTTCTTTGGACAATGTATTTGAGGCGTGTTCTTTCCCAAAACATGCCGTTACACCTCTTCTATTACTTTAGCACCTAACTTCATATGAACCAGCTTTTGTAATATAACGAACCCATTCAACGGTGTTGTAGCCACTCTTTTCCCATACCTGTAGAAAAGTACACTAAAGTTATAGCAGTCCTATATTTGATTAGCACATATCGTATGGAGACTGGCACCTACCTTCAGGAAACGAACGCGCAATCCAGATGCTGTGAACATAGGAACCTGCCATGTGTATGGTTCAATTATGAGACATGAGAACAGTACTAAGAAACTAATTGAAACAGAAAGCCTCCATAATATAAGAACAAGGCTCCTGAGGAGCTGAATAGAAACAGAAATTATGTCCGTCTTCTTTCCCTTTTCTTGTATAGTACACTAAAGATCATAAATGTACTTTTAACATGATTATGAACTCCTAATTTCTTCATAAATTTGACACTTCTTGTATAAAATGGCGAAAGGAGTAGAAGCAAAGAAGAGTACATCCATCTCTCAAACTCATGTGGAAGCCAGTCAAAGCATACCAGCTAATTTATAAAAGTCCTAAAAGCATATCCGGAAGTGCTATACAATCCAAGGAAGAGCAAGGAAATTAATAATTAGAAAATGCCTTCATTTACTTCAGAGGACCCATCAACCAGGCTTAAATTTGAATCATATGATCATTCCGATGCTTTTATATCTTCTAGTTGGCGAGGATGCCAAAATATCATTTATGTTTTCAAACATAATATTTTAGTGTAACTTTAGCAAATTAAATGAGATTAAGTTACTCCTACTTGTGTCTTATAGATTTTAAAATTCACCTCCACCTAGTGGAAGTTATTTGTATATTCCTCTTTGCAGCTAATTTGAATTATCATTTATATTGTTGACTTATATAAATGTCAACTATCAGATATTCCTTAAAGTCAAACTCAACTACATTTCTTTTAACTTTCTTTATATTAAAAGAGAAGCTCCAAACACAGAAAAAATCCCTGATCCCCCTGCACAACATAAAGGGACTCTGCCCACCAATATAACCTACAATTTAAACATTCTATAAAGACTTGAGCTGTTTCAGCAAATAGCAAGAAAAATTTGATAACAGCAGAAAACCTCTATCTGCCCCCAGACCATAATGCTAATCTCCGAAACCACCAGATCAACTATGAAGACTTGAGCAGTCTTTGCAAATCGACTGAAGTCTAAAGTTGATTAATTGCCAACAAACCGTATCAAAAGCATAACACTTAAAAGATTTGTCACGGCAACAGTATATTTTACGCAAAATTCTACTGATAATCAAATGGTATGAATTGCTGAGAATTGAGCTACTATGGCATGGGCACCTGAAATTCCATCTGAATTGGAGGCCGCGTCCAGGACTTCTTTTCAGTTATTGTGGATATTAACTCTACTTCAGCACTCAATGTCGGCTCAGTTTGCCCTGGAAATTTTCTTATCCTGGAAAGAATACAGTATGCCCATGATCAAGCTTAATAAATAAAATGAAAAGCAGATTACAATATTGCTATGCTATTTCAGAATGAATAATGTTACTATATAGCCCAAATAACTCAGCAGCACAGCTTTGGCTAAGTGGGGAATAGGAGAAGGAAGTAAGACATCAAATAAAGCATATAAGCAGTCTATACAACATCTAATAAACATATGAATATTAAACGGTGGTGCTACTGCAATGGCTAGGTCAAAAGCTGAACCGCACAAAGATTTACAGCTTCAGGCTTTACATCAATTAAATAGTTGTGCAGCAGAAGATCATTACACTAATTCGACATCAAAGGTGTATTTAACCATCATGAATTCTCTTTGAGATGGGTGATTATGCAGACAGTATGGCAAGAGTAGCCAGAGCCTCGATTAACAAACAGTCAAAAGCAGGACATGCATAGGATTGCCGTGATTCTTAAGTTTTGGAAAGAAAGCAGAATAGAGTAAGACAAACATCATCTCGCAAAAGCAAGATATATAGCATATTAGCATGTCAATCATAAACACAGTTTCCAGTTTTGAATTTATGCCTTATACATAATAGACCAGTTCAGTAGGAGACTGCAGCTTAATTTCATAAACATGAACTTAGTGTTCTGAAATGAAAGCCAGGAGAAGTCCGGCGAAGGAGTTCCCAGGCTGCTCATGGATATCTAGAACAGTATTATTTACATTAATTTGCCTGGCTCTGAGTTTTTAATAGCACAGATTGCATTTCTGTAAGTACCATCACTTAAGTAATGATCATTTAAGTGAGACAGTGAATGAACTGGTAAGAGAATGGGAGCTGGAAAGGCTTTCCACTGGAATAAAACTCAAATGTGCTTGCATGATGATGCAAAGACAGGAAACAACTTACTTCCAGACCAAACAGTCAATGGAAGGACTGTACTTTGCCTTGCCTGATGTCACCTGAAAACTTGTTTTTGCTGTTTGTTTTGGAACTGGAATCTTAACAACCACTCCAAGTGCAAACATTTTTGCCCCAAAGACACTCTTCACCTAAAATGAAGAATAAGGCTTTTGAAAACTGCGGTTGCTATTAACAGTGATTTGAAAACAATTTTATGCATCACCAACCTTTACATTCACTTCCATACGCGTTCGACCCAGTTCCTTGATAGTTGGTAAAACCCGAAACGGTAGATTAACTCCCTCGGTAATACGATACCTGTGCAATGGCATTTATACATATAAGAAATGTAGTAAAATCAAGGTAGCTCTACTTGTTAACTGCCGTATTAAAATTTTGTTGTATGAAAATAAATAAATCGGTGGTAATAAAAATTTTGAAAGGGAATCAACCCTAGATCTCTCATTTTAATGTCACCTTAAGCTAAACAAGTTATAGTTAAGGCAGCCAAAACCAGCACTGAAGAGATTCCGAACACTCAGACAAATACAGTGAAGGATTTTTCTAGAATAAACTGTAGATTACACCTGGAATGCTATTAGTCAAGTTTTTACTACTTGCGGACAGTTTGACTAATAAGAAAATGACTAAAGTAGATCTAAGCTTACACTAATGATCTATCTGATATACAGGAGATCTTTCATAAAGCAGATGTTGTGTAGACTTGGTCAGACATAATAGGTCCTTACAATAATATCTATTACCATGAAAAAGATGCAAACAGAAATAGTAATAAAATTCATGATTTAATCTTGAACTAATATGAACTCCGAATATCTGTGAAGAAAATTTAAAATTTACAGATCAGCTTACTTCATCAATTCAAATTCACCATCTGGAGGAACAAAACTAACAGTCTTTTCGGAATTGAATCTTGTAAGGTTCACACATTGATGGAAAGTGACATCGTCAAGCTCAATAGTTTTTCCACTGCAAACCGAAATAGAAAAAACAACGTTACCGAATGAAAATAATATCATCGCAAAGGCTTATCATGATACAGCATTTGTAGTTAACAGATTTGACAACAATCTTATATAATAGGCCTTACAAAAATCACAAGACCTATAAAATATCTGAAAAATGTAAAATGCTGAATAATTTCAGAAAGTGAGAATGAGGTAATAGCCATTTTCATTATATTGAAGGAAATTATGATGGAAATTATGAAGGATATAACTATGAGTCTATGACAATTTAATGATTAGTTGACACGTTCAAATGGCGCAGTCACCATTCATAAATATTGTACTTACAAAATACCTATTGGATCACTTATCAGGTAGCATGCAAGCCCACAAACCACCCAAGTAATCATTAACTGTATGGGAACATGGGTTCTCTCATCGCAAGAAACATGCTTCTCGATTAATTTAAATCTTCATTTGGAGGAACGGGATCAAATACATTGGCCTGAGCCTTCTATTATTGAGATGTTCCAAATTTGGTTTCATGCTTTAGGCAAGAGATGTTTGGTTGTTATATATTCATTAATACTGACACCACTTCCTGATTGTAGCATGCTTTTGATCACTTCAGCTTATGAATCACAAACCGAGTCCTTTTGCAACTCTAACTGGAACTGAATTCATTATGCTGAACTTGGAATGTGAAATTACATCTCAACAATTTTAGAACACTTAATAACATATAACACCTTAAAGTTTGAGGGAGTAGATATTTAGGAACCATAGGTTAATAACAGAAAGCAGCAAATGTCTTTCAGAGGTATCTCTACTATAACCAGTAAATATTAGAGGCTAACTTAATTAAATGAATGATAGACCGGATGAGAAAGCAGGGAGGACATGTCGGAAAGAAACAATACATAAACTATAGTTTAAAATGGCATCTATAAGAGACTAAAGGTCTTACCAACATCATATAATATCACAGATCTAAAATATGACAGCAAAAGACTGCAAAAAAATGCTTGAACATGTAACCTTAAAATGCCAACATTTTATAAGGGAAAAAAAAGGCACCAATTAACAGAAAAGTGAACATACGAACATATAGTGAAGACTAGATAACATATGGAAGATGCCTAGTATTGCTAAATTCAATACAAAGTCAATGATAGTAACAATCTACACATTCGAGTCCGGCCGTGGTAGTTAAAGTCCAAGAACGAATTTCTTTTAGACAAATTCTCAAGCGTGCAAGTGCAATATTATTAGCTTGCAAGATCAGTACTCAGTATATTTATAAGTTATTATAAGTAAAATAAAATAAAATAAAAACCTGTATACTTCCATTAACATATTACTATATCAGTCGTAATTTGGTGGAACTAATAAATACAAGTAACCTACCTCTTAGCGGGACGGGATTTGAGCTGTGATTCTTTCTCGAGTCCGATTTTGTCATTTAATCCCAACTTCAAATCAGGCATTCCAGAAAGGAAGCATTTCATAAGAATCTTCCCTGTTACATCACAGCGTAGAACACTACCTACAAAAGTTGTAATAAATTGGCGATTTGGCATTACGAAAAAAATGCATGGAATAAGGGAGGGGAGGGGGGGGAAAACTGTTTAACACAATAAACAGATACTTTACCTTTTGATGACATAAGAAGATTGACGCTTTCCACAATATCAAGAAATACCTGTGAACAAAAATTCATTTAAGCCACTCCAATAGCAAAGCAGAAACTACAACAGTAGTAACCTGAATACAATACCTCATTTTTCTTATATACAAGGCCCTCCCTGCGCCACCCAACAGCGCCAGTAACTTGTAAAGTTGCATTTGGAACGGGCTTATCAGCAGTCTGCTTGGTTATTCACACAGGGGGAAAGGTTATGATAACGCAATATCAAACAAACTTTATCTGTTAACGCTTCAATGCTACAACTTTGACAATTCAAATACATCCATAAGATAATCATGAATAACCTCTGACCTTGGATGAAAAAGGAGAGCGTACGCCTTCCTGAGTTATATAAAGCTTCAAGATTTCTGGAGAAAGGTTTTGAGGGTAACCAAAATCCATAATTTCTGCAATAAAATGCAAAATATCAGAAATTCATCAAGCCATTTAGTCAGTTTGACTCCACAAAGATGTTATGTACTCCTCGTCACTGTTTTCTTCACAAACGATTACAGCAAGTATAGTGCAGATTTGTCCTACACTTTCCAAGAAACAATTGAAGACAGGCATACTTCATCTTGTACAGTAACAGTGTAACTTTGGCTAATCAAGAGAGTTTTGTGATTTAATTGGCATCAATATTTTATGAAATGCTGATTGTATATAAAGGAAAAATTGCAAGCAGAGAATTGAAGGCTCCCTGGGAACTTTATTTTATCAGGGAAAAATTAAAAAATGGGCTAGCCTTAGCAACACCAAAGAGTTCCAGACAAAAAAACTGTCACTGATACTCGTTCAGCAGACATATCCATATTTATAACTTCAGTGAAGGAATTACTTTTATATTGAGAAAGGTCTTGTTGAGAAGAAAGTGAATAGGAATAAGTTCAGTACACATACCATCTAACAGTTCATATATCAGAACGAAGTTGTTGCGGATGGCATCTTCATCAAAAGATCCTCCAAAATATGATTTAAATAATGTGACAGCCTGCACAGGAAGAAGATAACCGTGTCACACAAACTAAAAGAAAAATATGTGGAAGAATATAAGAACCCCTAACAGCTTATTCAGAGCTACAAATGATTTATTAAGGCTGACTAATGAAACGAAGGAGATGACCAGCTCAAATTTTGAGAAAGTTGGAACTATCGACCATTTAAATTTACTAAATTCCCCAACTACATGGTGTTCTACAAAGCACAAGATCCCCAAAAAAGGATCAAAAGCTAGGTTAGTATATAAAGCACACATATAAGATAATCTAACCATAAGATACCTCAACAACAAACTTGAATGCACAAGCAACATTTGCATTGCTGCTTACGACAATCACGATATAGACATTGCTAATTCTCATGTAAAAGAATGAGCATCCCCCAATCTGCCGAACAGGACAAGTGCCAAGTTCCTTTGTTTGCATGATATGGACTCGGAAAGCATCCACCATATTGCCTCTGATATTTTTAAACAGAAAAATTGTTATGCATTATCTATATAGTATATATATAGATATATATGAATTATATCCTTTTTGGTAGTAACTGCAATTTAAAAGTTTCGGATCAATTAACAGAAACCAAGAAACAAATGAGACAGTAATTCAAGAAATGAATGCCATGAATTTCCACATAAACAGCACAAAACTAAGTTCCAAATAAGATTCACACAGCTCTATGCTTGAGCAGGAATCCAGAGCTAACATCTCAATAATGATATAATAGCAGTGACATAAAAGAAGGCGGTGAAGAAGAAATACTTGCAAGTGGAAAATCAATTACAAATTTGAATTTAGAAACCTGCTCTAGTAACCTGCTCTAGTCAAACCTTTCCTCAACTTCAAGAAGGTGGGTAGATATTAAGTCAGGTCCATAAGATGATATCCCGTTTTGTACTGATCATGGTTAATTTCTTTCTTTCTTTAATTTTTCCATCAGTAGCTTCAGGATAGAAAGCACCATTTTTTAAACCGAAACACCAATAATTGTAAACATGTATTCCTGGCACCTAAACCCTGCTTTAACAAAGAAAATGCATGAAGGCATCTTTATGCATGTAAAATACCTTGTACAGGATGCAACATAAGTGCATGACTTATAAGAATCTGCTACTTTAACAAAAGATAATTGGAAGAAATTAGTTTTGGACAGAATGGACCATAGTACATGAAGGAGGGTTTACAATGTTGTGTTTCATTGTAGTGACCAAGTCTAGTTTAACATGAGTTTTGTGTTACAAATATCCCTCATTTTGTGGTTGATATTTATTTACTTCCACTGAGTTCTAAAATTGAAGCTAGCAGTTAAATAGAGTTTAGCATCCAATTAAATGCACTTCTGAGACTTGAAACTTCTATTGTCTAAGCATGTCTAGGACTCTTCTATCGTCTATGTAACTAGCCTTTGGTTGTACTACAAGTTCGTTCTACATTGATGGCTTGATCACTACCTAAGAATCTCTAGCATTTCAATGAACCATATCAGGTTATTAACCATTTAGTGATTTTTATTTCTAGAGAAGCAAGTGCATTTGTAGACGTTAAAATCCAAAGGAATGTCAAGGGCAGAATAGCCTCGGTCGTCTTGACCACTTCAAGCAAAAGACATGTCTTTTAAGTTCATTAACAGAGATCTAGTACTACTTCTCCCAGGATCTCAGCTTTCTGGACTCAAAAACTTCCATTGCTTCATTTTCCAATCCAAATACCACAGAGATTTCATGAAAAATTGAAAACAAATGGCTATCATCTTATTTTCTTAGCATATCCAGTAATCTAACAGGTAAAAAAGAGACCCTCAAAGCGCCAAATCCATTCCAACATATGATTTTGCTAAACGTTACCACTTCAGATTCAAATCCCATCTCTTCAACACGCAATGTTAACCACACAATAAAGCACAACTTAGCTTGTCACTAGCTTTCACCCATATCCCTTCCACATCTCCCTGACACATTAAACTATACTCTCCGGTAGCGAAAGAAACGCAAATTCAGTCACATATTAAACAAATTCCACAAATAAACAGTATTTCCAGTCAAATCTCGAGCGAAGATTAGAGCAATTGCAGCAATCTCAAGCAGAAATTGAGAGAGAGTGGAGACTGACCCGACATCGTCACGATAGAGGCGATTGATGAGTACATCGCCGCGAAGATTGAGGAAGTAAATCGCGGAAGCCGCCACCGGCATGGCTGAGATCTCGCCGGAGCTCCGATCCACTTAAGATGAGAAACGAGATCTACTCCCCTTGAACAAATTTGGTAGCGATCGAAATGAATTCAAAAGCTTTCTTCAGTCAGCGAAGTGAATTTTCGTATACTACTGCGCCTTCTTTTTTTATTTTCTTTCTAATATTTTTGGACCTCTGGAGTTGAATATTCAGCCCCCCTTCAAACCTGCCCTTAGACTTAAGAGAGGGATTAAAACTAAAATTAAAATAATTTAAATGTAGACTTGCCGAGATATTCGGGCCGGGCCATTGAGCTGACTTTACGAACCCAGGCCCGTAGAAAATATAAGGGTGAGCATAATAATCTCTTGAAAAATTAGGATGCCAATACAGTATGTATACATCGAAAAATATAGAGGGTTAGCGTCGATTTTTAACGATCAAAATCAACTGTCTATATGATATGGTCCGATTAGCCGGGTTGCGGGTGGGTCAGAGGACTGGAGATTAAAAAAAAAATAATGATTATGTCAACCAGTTTTAAGACTAAGCACGTCGTGGCCATATTGTCACATCACACCTAAGACGTACGCGACTAAATCAAATATTTAAAGCAGTGCAAGGGACGGCCTATACACACTATCTAACTCGTCATGACCATGCATGCATGCGGATGCCTCAATACGGGTAAAAATGCAAGCAATGTTATGCCCAAGACTGATCTGGTATTGGCGCTCGAAAGGCATTGGTCAACTCCAATTCACCCACGACAGTTATACTCTCAAGGCACAACGGATCGTACACCGACTCTTAACTTTGATTTATTAGAGATCTTGCCCGACACAATTAATTTAAACGAACTATTTGCTAATCGCGATTTTGATATCAAACATATCGCTTCGAGAATGTAATCACGCAGATGGTATTGCCCTTTATGACCACCTGAATTCTTAATTTATGGTCACGTCATCTTGCCCAATCCAGAATTAAAAATTAACTTGACATAAAGAAAAAAACAACAGTAAAAAAGAAGAAAAAATAACTTACTACTACAAAGAAAAGTAAACAGTGAGCCAAGACGATGCCGAAAAGTACAAGCTACAAAGTAAAAACAATGAAACGTAAAAAGTACTAAGGTTGGGGTATAAATTTAATAATTACCAACTGAATAAAGAACAATGGTCTTAGGCATGCAATATGCGTAGAAAACAAATATAATGGGTTGGACCTCTCGCCCACTACTCCTGCTAGGGTTAAGGTTACCAACTTTATGCTTATCTCTTCCATCTTCAGTGTCTTGCCCTTGATCCGTGCTTTTTCGTTGTAGATTTGATACAATCGTATCTTTTGGATAATACAAAGATACATCCTCTGTATCTTTTTTAATAAGGTTCATCTAATTCTCCGCGTTTTGCCCTTGACAACCTTGACATGCCCATGGCTGGTCTTTAGAAGATAGGTTTGATTACTGCTTATGTTGATCTCTTAAGCTCCAGCAGCATTCACGAGATTCGTACTTATCACCGATAGATGCGATTTTATCATTTCCATTTTTTCCGGCATGTGCTTGACTTGTGAGGACTTCGGGATCAAGTAGTGAAGTAGGATCCTCTAGCATGTCGTTTTGACCTCGGCGCACCCTCTGGTCTCGACCTTCTCGTCTTGGTCAAGAGGACCATTCTCTCTGACTTTTCTGCAACTGATATGCTTGCGAGATCTTCTGTTGCCAGGCCCTTAGTGCATCCTATGGTATCTACCTTCTCGTCCCGGTCAAGATGACCATCCTCTTACGCTCAACAACCAACTTAGAGTCTAAATCTGTGGGGGTCTCCATAAAGGTCATGTCGTGTAAAGGGAATAACTTAAATCATTCATTGTGTGGTGCCCATGATGCCCGTACCTTAGTGTATTCTCTTTGTGCATTGCTAACTCTCAATCGAATGCCCATTATGAGCCTCGTCATGCACTCGATTTATTTTAAATCTTGATGAGTCCGTTAACAACTCCTAATATCAAGATGTTAAAGGCCACAAGCTATGACTGATGGCTTAGATGGATATATGGATCGAATGTTTGTCGAGAGAATGAGTATTAATGGCTTGTGGGGCTTGTATATTCAATGGAAATCCGACCAACCTCTTTACATTGATTACTCAAGGCCTATATATAGTAATGTCACTAATAATGGTATTATAGTCTTTCCGAGGCCGGGCTGAGGGGGCATTTTGGTCCTTCCGTCGAGGCCCATCCTGGTTTTTGTGCCAAAGACACCCCTTAAGCATGGCTGGGGTGTCATAACCACAGTAAATCGTCCTTTCCTGTCAGGTTACAGGTGGATGTCCGTTTACAACTTGCTTGGATGGAACGATTTTCATAGGGCTTGGTGCAGAACTCCCTTTCCGTTCTGCCAATAAGCCCTCCTCTTCTTGCTTTAGCGGGCTCTATTTGCAGCGTTCTGCTGGGGTTCTGTTTTGCTAGTGCGAGTTGTGCCTGTTCGTACTTCTCTTGGCTTTGTGGGGTTTTGGGGCCTTTGACGGGGGTTTGGGCCTCAACCCCTCTTGGGCCGGTTGGCCATGCTAGTGGGTCGGCCCGGAGGGGGGTGCACAAAATCGTCCTCATCAAATCTATCTTATACATATCATACTCCCTCGGTCCCAGCTTACTTGAGGCGTTTCTTTTGGGCACAAGTTTTTAGGAGTGCTGAAAAGTAGTGTAAAGTGTGATAAAAATATATATTATTTAAATCTGTGTGTATAATAAAGGTGTCTTGAAAAGGAAACGACTCAAGTAGGTTGGGACGACCCAAAGAGGAATGCGCCTCAAGTAGGTTGGGACGGAGGGAGTATAAAGAAATTAAGGATTTTGTTACGATTTTTTATTTAAAATGCATATTGCATATATTTCCATAAACGAAACATGACTTAATTAGAAAATAAAAATGTAAAGGAGAAAGAGAAAGAAAAAAGTTTAGATAAATTATTTGCACACAACTTGCCATAACTGACTTGATAATTTATGTGGAAAATCCTTTGGTACATGATAATTGTATTTTTCCATATTGTAGATATAGAGATGAATAATGTGCTACGCACACCAATCACATTTAAGCCACATTAGCATTATTTTTTATTTTATTTATTTTTTAATCACTAATACCTAATAAAATATTATTGATATCATTAATTTTACAAATTACATAATAATTAAAGCTCGATGTGTCATTTTTCTCTACAAATCGTATTTTCATTCACATTTATGAAAAATCACAGATGTATGGTGCAACTACTTCAAATAATATGAATCATAATCCAAAAATTAAGGGATTGGAGATGAAAAGCCGGTGGACTTCTGGGAAGGGTTGTGGATGGGAGACTCTACGTTAAGATCGAGATTTGTGAGGCTCTTTCATCTAAGCAGCGACAAGGACAAGTGGATTGGGGAGATGAGTAGATGGTGTGATGGAAAGTGGGAGTGGGCCTTTAATTGGAGGAGGAGTTTGTTTGATAGGGATAAGGATGTTCTTGAAAAGCTCCAGGAATGCCTACAGAATTTTTAGTTGGTTGAAGGAGAGGATGATTCTTGGGGCTGACAGGGGGATAGTTCTGGTTTCTTCTCCGTGAAATCGGCTTATGAACGGATCACAAAGACGTCCAGCGGAGTGAAATTGATGGCCCATACTCGAACCCCATCATCTTCTGACGGATCTGGAAAGCGGCGGCACCGATCAAAGCACAAGTCATGGCGTAGCGGCTCATCTGGAATCGCCTCCCCTCTTGCAATCTGCTGAGCAGCAAGTTTGTTCTTACAAAGGAGAACAAGGTTTGTAAATGTTCTGGTCAGGTCGAGGAATCGGCGCAACATCTCTTTGTGCAATGTCGTCATATTGTGAAATTGTGGAGTCGGTTGGTTGGCTGGGTGGGTGTTAGCTGGGCGTCCCCAGATAAAATTGAAGATCATCTCGTTTCTTTCTTTAGGTTGCTTCCTGGAAAGAATTGGATGAGAAGGTTGGGTGGGTTTTGGGTGTGTGTGGTTTGGGTTATTTGGAGATAGAGGAATAAGGTTGTTTTTGAAAGTTTGTCTTAGGACTTTAGAAGATTTAAGGAGGAGATCAAATGCAAGTTTTGGAATTGGTGTGTGGTGAAAGATTCGTCGTCTCCTCAATGCTCTTTCATTAGATGGTCGAGTTCACGACTCTGTGATTCGTAATGTAAGTTGTAATGGGGCCTTCGAGCAGGGTACCTCTTGTACATCTTGTCTTGTTTCCTAATAAAATCTTTTCTCTGACAAAAAAAATTAAGGGATTGGAATTTTCCGGTAAACATCCGAAAATTGGGGAATTGGAATATTTCCAATTCAAAATGATATTTTTGTAAATAAACATCCAAAAATTGAGGAGTAAAATCTTTCACTTTTTTTTTTTGAAAAATCTGGACAGCTAATCAATTTGTTTTTATTATGTACTCAACACAAATGGCTCCTAAAACTCCAACCCGCATTGGGAAACGTACTCAATCTCAATTTGGAGAATTGGTTCTGTTTGGCCTGGGTTAGGGACCAACAATGATAAAGGAGATTTAGAGAATCAGCTCGCTAACACAGCCTTTTACCTTTCCGAGAGTAGTTCGTAGGCTTGACGCGTTGAAGCGCTGAGATGACGTCTTCCAGAAATCGATCTGCAAAACAGAACCGGAGAGGGGGTTCTCCGGGGAGAGACTCCGACGCTCAAGTCAGTA
>JAYJMF010000017.1:1306438-1350276 GCA_036873715.1 Salvia sclarea
CTAGAACTGCTCCAAGCTGCCCTCGGGTGAGAGACAGTTCTGGAGTAGTGCCTTTCCTCGACTTGAACCCTCACTTATACTAATTTTCTGACCTCCAAATTTTTACCAAGATAAGAACAAGGTGTTCATCACCTATGGTAAAAATTTCACATTTCCTTTAAATCTCACGCTGCACTAGACTGCCTCCTGGAAAATGGCAGTTTTCAAACTAAAAGGAAACCAAATTGTTTAGCCTACTTTCCTTTATCAAATCAACTTGGGATTTTTATCCCAAGTGCTTTCTTTAGCCTACCGATTACTATAATTTTTCCATTATCGTTCTCAAACCCTAACTATTTTATAAAAATTTATTTCCATCACTGCTCATCCCTAAACCTCTCTAGAATCCAGAAACTTGAACATTTCATAACTCAAAAGCTAGACGTGCAAATCTCTTGAAATTTTTACCGTAGTTATCCACTTATCTCAGGAGCATATCTGTAAAATTTGAGCCGATTTGGACTAGGTTTGCTATTTATTACATATCTTACGAACAGACTGCACTATGGTGAAAATTGATTCTTGATTGAATTTGAAATTTAAGTGTGTTTCAACATCTTCCTTACTTGAAATTGAATGTTTGTATATGATGGTTATTGAATTGAAATGAGATGTGTATATGGCTAAGTGTTAAAATACATATTATGAATTTAATTGAGAAATTGTGGTTCTAGTTTAATCATGGGATTGAATTGTGATTTCATTATGATCTACTCAACCATGGGAATTGAGTTAAAGCCATTTGTTGTGATTTTATCAATTATGAATGGTTTGGCATGATGATGTGATATCATGGATGTTGGAAGCTTTTGGAAAAGAAATGAAAATTGTTTAGGTCATGCATGTCATGCATGAGATTATGAATTATTGGATCAATATGTGATACGAAATTCCTGATTATAGGAAGCTTGCGTGGAACCTTTCAATTCCAAAATATTTTTGTGTAAAATTGTCAAGTAATAACTTTTGGGAAAAGGTAAGCTCTTTCGGATATAGTTCTGCGGCCCGGTAGAAACGTACTACCAGGTTTGATATGATAAAAGGGCAGGCTATAAGGTGGATTGCGCAGGTTGTACGGTGGTTGTGATCGATAAGTGGGATACGACACCGTACCGGACTTGTACGACGTGGTCGTCTTGTCCAGAGCAGACTATTCCGAATTTGCTAAGTGGAAATGGCCGTGGTTGCCAGTGGAATTTATTTATTGTTGATAAAATATTTTATATGCATATACACCATTTCCGGGTGTATTTAGTCATATATTGTTATTACTTGACACCTTTCTATCTGTTGGCATGAATCCACTAAGTATATATCATACTTAGCCCTTTTTCCTTTAAAATGTTTTCAGGAAATGGCGAGGGCGATGAATGAACGTGCAGGCTGTGGTTGTGCTAGGGTCGTGGTGACTCTCGTAGGACTGTTTCTGTGGTTTGAGTTTATTGTCAAGATATACACAGCGAACCTCAGATCTTGGGAGGCTTATGAACGGATTTACTGTGACTGCGCCCTCAAGTAGTCCTAGTTGGTGTCTTGTAAAACTTTTCCGCTGCCTATGACTTTAAAAACTCATGATGTCGACTAACTTTTGAAATACTTGTCCAAAAACTTGGTTATCAATCTTGCTTCTTTTGAAATTATTTTGGTCTCTTGTTATATTTGTTTTATTCAACATATAATCCGTTCATAGGCAGGTGGTCTGTCAATTCCGCATAGGGTGGGGTTGGCGGGCTGCTACACCTTGAGTGTTTCAATAAAGCTTTATTGGGGAAATGGGCTTGGCGGGCTATTGTGGGAGGGAGTTGTTGTGGCTAGATATTGTGAAAGGTGTTGTTGGTAGGGGGATGGGGGGCCAGAGCGGGTTCGATTTGATTAAGCCGGGAAGGGGGGCTAGAGGATGGTGGGGAGATGTTTTATCTTGTATTAAAGACAATAGAGGAGAGTGGTTTGTTGACTCTATTACGAGACGTGTGGGTAATGGGCTGACGACTTCGTTCTGGGAGGATTGTTGGGTAGGGGAAGTTACTCTTAGAGCTGCGTTCCCGTGGCTGTACGATGTTTGTTTAAGGAAAGAGTGCTCGGTGGATAGGGCGGATTCTTGGGTTGATAATATCTGGCAGTGGGGGGTGGGTTGGTGTAGAAGTCTTAGGGAATGGGAAGCTGCTGATCGTGACCGTTTGATTGATCTTTTGGTGTGCAGGAAAGTTATAAGTAGCGAAGCAGATTCGTGGAGGTGGAAGAACGAAGAGAAAGGGGTTTATTCTGTCAAAAGTGCTTATGCTTTGCTACTGGGAAGGAAGATTGAAACGCAGGGAGGAGACAAAAAATTGTGGAACCTCATTTGGAAGAACGGGGCTACAGCGAAAGCGAAAGCGCAAGCGACCGCATGGAGAGCTATAAGAAGGATCCCCGCGACAAAATCAGCGCTTCGTAGACGGGGGGTTCTACCTCAGAATTTCGCAACGAGCTACCCTCTGTGCGAAGGAGCGGAAGAGACTGTGGAACATCTCTTTATCGAATGTTCAAAATCATGGTCCCTTTGGAGTAGTTGCGTGGAGTGGCTAGGTTTGAAAACACCTTTGTCAAATGTGTTATCTCAAAATATTATGCAATTCTGCAACCTGGTTAAAGGTAAGAAGAGGAGGTTGTTGATGGCCTCAGTGTGGGTAGGGTTAATTTGGATGATTTGGACGAAGAGAAATGATATTTTGTTTAATAATGGGGAATGGAATCAGGATAGGTTTTTGGGAGAGTTAAAAGCTCTTGTGTGGAACTGGATGGTTTGGAAATCAGGGCTAAGCGTGAGGTTTGGTGTGTGGTGTACTAACCCGCTAGCTGCTATTGATTGACCATGAGTTATGTCTTGCGTTGGTGCTGCCTTGAATGTAAGAGGGGAAGGGGAGGTCTGTCTTGTGTTGGTGCAGGGATTGCTGCTTTGAAAGTAAGAGGGGAAGGGGGGGGTTCGTCTTGTGTTGATGCGGGGGTTGCTGCTTTGAATGTAAGAGGGGAAGGGGGGGGGTCTGTTATTTGGCGTCGTTGTCTTATTTGGGTTGGGGGAGTGAGCTGATGCTGTGTTTTTGTTGCTGTTGTTTGTTGTTGCCATTTTGATGGGCATGTCTCATGCCTCTTTTTTTAATAAATTGATTTTCCTTTTCAAAAAAAAAAATTGATAAAATATGAAATTGTGCAATTGAAGGAGAAAATGGTCGAATAAGTTTAAAATTGAGTAATCTATCGTCAATTTATCAAAATAAACAATAGATCACTTTAAACTATTTTGATATATCCATCCTATCACACAAAATAAACGTCCTCTTAGTGTACCTTTACGATATTTAAAGTCAATTATTTATTAATTTTCGTTTCAGATAAATCAATTAGGATATACCATACAAAAATCTTGTACAATTAGTTATCTTTTCTAAGTACATATGCTTTACCATACGGGGAAAGAAAACTCACCCTAAAGAGTGTGATTTAGTAGTTGATTAATTGATTAATGTATTTGCATCGTTATTATAATTAATTGACCATTTAAATGTACTGAAATAATTATAAACTTCCAAAAATAAAGGAAAGCAACTCTCTATGTCATGCATCACTTAGTCAGACTCGACTAAAGACAATCACAATTTTAGTCGACAAGTACCAGAAAAATCTACCCTGACTACTTCTAAATAAGATTGGACAAATGTGCAAATACACCCTTAAACGTTTTTGTGAAGAACAAATACATTCTTAACGTTTGATTTGGATCAATTGCATCCTCAACGTTTGAAAACCCGGGCAAAAAGGCCCCTACATTTTAACAGAAAGTTAACGGTGTTAAAAAAAATAGATTTTTATTTTATTTATTTATTTAAATTTTATTTACACCTTTAAAAAAATAATTTTCATTTATTTATTAAAATGCAAATACATCCCTAAATATTTTCTAACTTATTTTTAACAAATAAATAAAATTACTTTTTTGTCAAAAAAATAAAATAAAATAAAAATAAAATATAAAATAAAATTACTTGAAAAAATATTTAAGGGTGTATTGCACCTTTAATAAATAAATACATGAAAATAAATTTTTTAAATGTGCAAATAAAAATTAAATTAATAAATAAACAAAAATCGATTTTTCTTTAACACCGTTAACTTTCCGTTAAAAGGTAGGGGCCTTTTTGCCTGAGTTTTCAAACGTTGATGGTGCAATTGATCCAAATCAAATATTAGGGGTGTATTTGCTCTTCGCAAAAACATTTAAGAATGTATTTGCACATTTGCCCAAGAAGATTTAATTCGTTCTTTCATGTCTAATTTAGAAATAAGACATGTAGACTCGTCTTGTTCACGCACGTGATTACAGGATGGCAAAAATTGTGTCGTTTTAAAAATTATTTCCCTTTTCATTGTTTCTTTTTGGTTGAACACATTCATTTATCCTCGTAAAACCTTCAATTAGTATATGATTCAATTCATTCTCATAAATTGATTTAGTGACAATAAAAACTCGCCAATATTTTTCAATAAAAAAAATCTAGACACTCAGTGATGGGTTTGAAGAACATCCCCAAGAAAAATTGTGTGACCAACTTTATTATTTTGTTGACTATCTGGACTACGCAGGTGCAGAAGTGGTAAGCTCCAACGGTTTGTATATATATTTGTTATTTCGAAACCTTAACATCAATCACAGTGGCGCAGCGGAACCGTGGTGGGTTCATAACCCACAGATCCTAGGCTCAAAACCTGGCTCTGATAATTCATATGAAGGCTTCCATTTTTATTTACCTTTTGTGACCTCTTTTCTATACCAATATTCTTGTTAAACATTTTTACCACAACCAATACCATTCATCTTTTTTCTATTTTCGTTTTTAAGATTTCTTCATATGTTTGCCACTAACCTCTTTATTTTCTTTTCAAAACATTTCACTATTCATTTTTCCCTATTAAAGATTTTTTACAATCTCTTAATTCACTATTAACTAGTATTTTTTATACGAATTTATTTATTCATGTTAAACATATTTACCAGTTACCACCATCATTCCTCTTATTTATTTTTTTAGGTTTCTTAAAACCTTTTTTCCATAACCTCTTTATTTATTAATTTTCAAAATATTTCACTTTTAAATCATATCTACTCCCTCTCTCTCTCAACTCCAAGAAGTGTCTATTTCTCTACACAACACCAAGAACCTTAGTGTTCTTGTTAAATTTTTTTATTTTTTCTAACCTATACAAACAATTAAATATCAAATAATATAATTTAAAAGTTTCCTTTATTTTTTAAAACTCAAAATAAGTAAAATTTGGCAAAACTCCTTCTTTAACTCATCACTAATCACTAGATAGAATGCCTATGTTTTAGTTAAAGGTTATAAAAAAGTCGCAATGACCATTACTTCTCATATAAAAGAATTAACCTAAATTTGGGTAATCTAATTAATTGAAAAGCCCAATACTATCTTTTTACAAAGGAAGCCCAACACTATTATAAATCTAAATGTGGCCCAAATTTACATAAAATAAAAGAAAAATAAATAATGATGCTTTAATTAATAAAACAAATTCTGTAACTAACATTCTCTCTCCTAAACACCGCGTCGCCGTTCGCTCATTGCCGGTGTCGCCGCTGTGAAAGATCTTGAATCTTGATGAAAACTATAATTAATTTATTTTAATATAAAATAGATAGATACATAGATTATATAGTATATTAATATAAAATATTGGGAAAACAGCCAAACAAATACCAACTTTACCTTAAATTGCAATTACGACACGACTTTTGAATGTTGGCAATTAAATACACCAACTTTTGATTTTTTTGCAATTAAAACTCGCGGTAATTTTTCAGTGAACAGAATTATGACATGGCGTCGTTTTAGTCCTACGTTGCTAAATTTAAAACGGCGTTGTATGCATTCTAATTAAGTGGACGTCCATTTGAATAAAAACGATGTCGTTTTGCCAACATTTTTTGTAAATTAGAAAAACATTACCAACACATGAGTTAAGCAACATCATTTTTGTTCAATTGGATGTCCGCTTACTTAGAATGTACACGACGTCGTTAAATTTAGCAACGTAGGACTGAAACGGCGCCATATCATAATTTCATTCATCGAAAAATTGTCACAAGTTCTAATCGCAAAAAGTCAAAAATTAATGTATATAATTGCCAACATTCAAAAATCGTGTTGTAATTGCAATTTAGGATAAAATTGGTAATTGTTTGGTAGTTTTCCTTCAAATATATCCACACCATATCTAAATCCAAATCATTTTAAATTTCGACCTTTTGTCATTGTCAATACATATACATATATATATATATTATGAAGTCAAAATTTATTCCAAAGTCGCACCAATATTACTGAGAGCGTGAGATCCAACAAAATCGGCTGTATTCCCTCGACGGTGCCCTAACCCCCAACTAAAACGACGTCGTACGGCACTTATTAGCATACATACATTAACATAGTTAAGTCCAACGCCATCTTCTCTTTGGAACTAAAATTCGCTAGGGCTTCAATTTCACTCATCTCCCGCCATGGCTATGCAAGCTGGAATAGGATTATCCAGGATCTTTCTCATTGTCGGAGCTGGTAATTTATTGCGTTTTTACGACTTTTTTTTCTGGTTGTAAACGATTCTGGAAAAGGGGTAAATTTTCCTTCTTTTTCTTTGCTTGTGTGATTAGGTTACACAGGAACTATATTGGTGAAGAATGGGAAATTATCGG
This sequence comes from Salvia sclarea, assembly GCA_036873715.1. Taxonomy (NCBI): domain Eukaryota; kingdom Viridiplantae; phylum Streptophyta; class Magnoliopsida; order Lamiales; family Lamiaceae; genus Salvia; species Salvia sclarea. The sequence goes on from JAYJMF010000017.1 coordinate 1,313,220, forward strand.
ATGTGTTGGGTGAGTTGCAGGTATTGAATTTTCCATCTCCATTCCTGATATTTTGTTCTTTTAATTTTTTTGAGTATTTGGGTTGCGTTTGAAATCTCAAAATAGTGTTGCTTTTTGGTTGCAACTGCTGGAGATATTTTCTTCATGTTGTATTTGGACTACAACTCTTGGTTTATTTGGTCCAGCCTTTTCTGGTTTGGACAAAATTCAATCTCGGAATGCTACTGGAATAGTTCTGTTACAATAATTATCGGAGAAATTGAATTCTTATTCTGGAAACAAAGAAACAAATAGACTAGTTTAGTGGCTAGAGATGACATTAAATTTTAGCATCATTAAGTTGATGATAGTGGTGTCATGATCGTTTACTACTTTGGAAACCCTTGTGGATTCAATTTTCTTGAGCCGAAATCTCTATTTAGTGTAAATATGAAATATGTGATGATCCGTGATTAATTTTGAAAGTTGCCTGGATATTTGGCAGAATTTGGTTAGAGGCATGGAGAAATCAGGCGAGACAGAGGGGGATATTGATCATTCTGATGCCATTGCCACCCAGGTCTGTGTTTTGTAATTGATGATATCATCATCTTCATGTTGCTGGTTTAGAGCTTATTGTTATTTTGTTACTTTTTTTTGGTATATTTAATTGACTACCTTCTTGTTCTGTATAATCATTGACGACAATGGTGTAGCGAATACTTTTGACTGGAATGTTAATGGATCTTGATGCCTGTCATTTATCATTTATCCAAGTTATCATGAGAACTATGATATCATCCTCTTTCATGTGTTTCATCTGGGAGGTCTTGTCTTCATTTCTGCATGTGCAAGAGTTTTTGCCTTATCTAATGTCCACAATATTGGGATTCTTACTCCTTTTTCCTTAAGGATCTCAATTCTCAATGGACTCGGTAGATAATTGTTAAAATCATCTTATGGGTACAATATTGAAGTGTAATCCCTGTGAATATGTAAAAAAGATGTATTTACATATTTGATATATGGTTCACTCATTTCCAGGTCCGCCGCTTAGCCATGGAGGTTCGCCAGCTGGCCTCGTCTAGACAGATTACTGTTCTTAATGGGAGCTCTACCCAGAGTGAGTATCTTGTGTTTGTCCAAGCGCACATATCCTTATAGTTGTTTAAGTGTTGACTCTTGTTCTCTTTGTCGTAGGTAACTTAGCATCCCTAGTTGTCCCAGCCGCTGCTGTTGGAGCTGTGGGTTATGGCTACATGTGGTGGAAGGTTAGAACATATACATTACATTTATTGCATATTTCTACATTTAAAGGCTATTCTTGTTTGTGCATTCTGTTTTCTGCTGCCAGGATGCCTTCATTACTAACTAGTTATCTTTTTCATGACATGATCCATCCATTTCTCCGTCTTCGAAATGTCAGGGTCTTTCTTTCTCAGACCTGATGTACGTAACAAAGCAGAATATGGCAAATGCCGTAACAAACTTGACAAAACATTTGGATCATGTGTCTGACGCTCTTGCTGTAAGTATAAGCTATGTTCTTCTCGGTATTAATTGGACCTATGTTTTCTTTTCCTTCGTCCCTGCATTTTTGTGATGAACTGTGACAAGAAGCTTATTGTGTCTGCTTTATGCCTCTTACTAATTTTGGTGATTCCGTGATGATTGGGAAAAAGCAAGAGCAGTTATTTATTACATGCCTTTGCCTTGTAATCTGTTTTATAGTTATTTATTGTCATGTTTGCATGATGCTTTGTAACAGATTTACTTGTTTCACATGAACTTGAAAAACATTATAATAGCTACAACCTCGGTGGTTTGTTTTGCATATGAAATTTCGATGTAGATTGATTTTCCGTAATATTTCCGAGCAGGCAGCAAAAAGGCACTTGACTCAGAGAATTGAGAACTTAGATGGAAAAGTCGACGAGCAAATAGAGATTTCAAAATTAATAAGGAATGAGGTAAATGCAATAGCACAGCTGATTCATTTTTCTATTTCTTTAACTAGTATTCTCAAAGTATATAATCATTTCCCAAAAACATTTGTACTCTTGAAACAGGTCATCGATGCACATGCTGATCTCTCTAGACTTGGCTTCGATTTGAATGCTTTGAACAAGATGGTTAATGGTTTGGTCAGTTTTTATTTTGCCAAATCATTCTTTAATTATGCAGTTCGGTATTTAAATAAGTTGTAGCATGCTCATGTCAATGTTTGTTACATGTCTTGTCTTGTACCAAAAATGAAGAAGGTAACATGAGCAAAGAGAAAACAGAGCATAGTAATTATTATGGGATTATATTCATTGACAGTTGATTCTGGTTCTCAATTTCGTTGCCAGTACAAGAAATGTTGATGTTGCCTCTACTGATTATAGTAATTAAGGTGCCACACTTGTAGACGTGCTCATCTATTGAATGAAAATTTACAATTTGGTTGGTGTTTCAAACAGATGTGTTAGCCTACACACTTCTCATATATATACTCCCCACTTTCGTCATGCGTATGACCGTGTGTCAAGTTCATAAAATCTTTGTTTAAAAACGTCTGGATTTCTATCTTAGGAAAAGCTCCATTTGTTATAATAATTAATACTAAGTCAGTATTAGAGATACGGATTAGTGTAATCATGGCATGTTTCTGTGTCAATAGGATAACGATACAATCACTCCAAACATCACAGTATGAGAATATGCACAATTTAATTTTACTGTTTATATTAACTTGAAAGAATAGCATGCATATATACTATGAACACAGATTTGGCTTAAACATCACGATAAAATATGTTCTTACTCAATGTTCAATATTAAGACACGGACACAATGAGATAACTACAAAATCCTGCAAAGACTTGAATAGTTGTATGCTTACTGTTAAACTATCTAATAAAATATGTTCTTATTGTATTGATGATAACGGTATGGATACAATAAGTCTAAATATTAACCCGCTATTTCTGTGTCATGTTCGTGTTGTGTCATGTTTAGAGTTATCACCCATAGCTAATGTTAGATATCAAATGCTTTCGTAATCATTTTGCATATTCAACATCACTTCACTAACCTTGTTGTGAATCCAGCATAAAAAAGGCCGATTCCTCGGATTCTTCCAACTGTCATACCTTCTAGCTCCTTGGTTTCATGATTGCACTATTTAAATTAGTTTGAGCTCTACTATATGTCACACATTCAAGGCATGGGACTTTGTCTTTACGTATTTGGTTCTGACATATTGCGTTTTCATAAAGTGTTTTTTTCCCCGTCGACTCTTACCCCGTATCTTCTATTGCAGGATGGTAAGCTGCATTCACTAGAAGACAAACAGGTTACCTTTTCTCAACTGAATATTAGTCTCTTCTCTATTTTCTTGCTCAGTAAGTTACTTCTCCGACTGTGCAGCACTAAGTAGTTAACTCAATTTTGCTGTTTATAGGAGCTTGCAAATGCTGGGGTGATGTACCTGTGTGGCATTGTAAATGGAAAAAGGATGCCCTTGCCAGAAAGAATTCAGGTTGCTAATTCGTTTGTTTCTGTGTTTTCTTATTTCTGTGTTTTCTCTCTCCTTTTTGCTTTGAGGTGAGAAAAGAATATTTGAGGCGCACAGTTTTTTCGAAATCATTCTTGCTTTGGAGTTGTTATCAGTTTTTGTGTGGCAGGAATCTGGCTTTTGTTTTTTTAATGGACATTACTTCTAGATTTTACATTTACTTGTAATTACCTAAGTTAATTAGCTTGTTCCTTTTCTTCCTTTGGCAGAACTTACTTTTGTTGATGGGTTTTAAATTCTTTATCACCATAATAATTACTTACATATCAGTTGTTCAGAAGATATATTGATTTGTTTTTTTCTTAACGGGATTGGTGGTGTTGGGAAGCATTGAAACTTTGTCTCCCTATCTTGAGTGATTTTTCCAGCACTATCTGATGTTATGTCCTAACTGTAAAATTAAGTAGTTGATATCATCATTTCTTTATTAACTACTTTTTTCAATGTTTTGGTGCAGAATCAATTTAAACTTACTGGAAATTCGGCGCAAAATCACATGGTACATCATCTATTTTCTAATAAATCTTTTGACATGCTGAGTTTTGGGGGGAGACCATAAATGACTATAGAAGCTATGCATTATTCTATATAATACTGTTAGTGATGAGACTACATGTTAGTGGCCGCCGATGCCAGAAGAGTTTGGAGTTCACCAATATATATCTACTGTTTAAATAAGTCTTCCTGATTTTTCTATCCATCAATCGTGAAAGCTGTTTCAACAAAATCCCTCATGCTCGAACAATTTATAGCCAGCTTTGCATTTTCTGCAAGCCAATCTTGACCTTGAAATGTCTAGCTAGAAGTTCTTCTACACGGGTTAATTGTAAAAGAACACGGAAACTGTGTAAAAAATATTTTCTTGTTCTGAGGTGAACTTTCTAATTTCTCTTTGTATTCTCATCTTATGTAAACTACTTCTCTTCAGGGCCTTCGAGCAATCGTAGATTCTCCCCAATATAATCTATTGACAGATGGGAGTGCTCAAGACTTCCCTTCCGATAAGCTCACCAAAACCATAACGAGGTATACTATTTCACGTGCGCATACCTAATGATAAATGATCGAGGGATTATAATTAGCTCAGATTTTTCCTGTTAGTTGTCTGAATTCTACTTATTGATTTCAATTTGCACATTAAAATTTCGCGGATTCTTTACAGGCATTTAAGACCAGTAAATTTGACATGCAGGACCTATTCAAACAAGTGTTGAGGTAGAGTCGGTTTCTGTAGGCGACGATTTCTTCCACATTTGATTTTTTCGTATGCTGCTTCTTCAAATAGGTGTTGGCTGCTACTGTTTTCGTGTGGTCTCTATGCAAACGTAATCTGCTCGATTATCATATGATTCGTATCTACAAGTAAATATTACTATTTTGCATATTGCTCTAGAAATAAAGCTGTAGTTATGGTCTGCACTTTGCCGATGAATTTGTTTATTTTTTTGGTTTGATATTTGTATAAATGGTAATTAGAAGCTACATAGATAAATGACACTCGTGAAGGTTATATTTCACGGACCACACATATATTCGTATCAACCCTATACTTGTATTAATAATGACGCAGTGTTTGGTTCATCAGCGGTCACAGTCGGTGTAAGAGCTTTCTATTTTTATTTGTTGGGTTAATTGACTGCAAAATTACAAACTATGGCTAGATTTTGATTTTTAACCAATTTATTTTTGGTTAACAAATACTCAAGCTTTGGAAAAAGGGTTAAGTATATTGATTCAACTATGTTACTAATCGTCAATTTTATAAGAAATTAAATCAAAATGTATGGAGTAATATAGCACAAGACAAATGCCAAGACATTCATAATACAAGAGATGCAGAGCGAATGGTTGGAATTTGTGGTTTGGTAAAGTGGAAAGTCTTTAGTTTTAGAATTTCCTTGTTAGAAAATTACGAAATTTTAACCATAATTTGGTATTTTTCAACATGTTTTACAAATTGTATCAAAAATGCAGAATAGACTTGTTCCACGTTCGAGTTATATGCGACGATTCATTTCACATCAGAATCTTCGCCAAAATCAAAAGAATCATTTTATATCATTTTTTCAGTCAACGCAATTATTACAACAATTTTTTTAGTCAACGCGTGAATTTTCCCACACATATAAATAGTAGAGACCACTCATAAATTTTCCATTCATCCCACCATTTTCACATGTTTTGTACAGTAAATAGGTTATCTCCGCTAGGATTTTTCTCTTTTTTGCATTCCAATTGTGGATAATATTATTATGATAGTATCTTTCTTATCCCTTGATTTTTATGATTAATTTACAACCAAATATAATACAGACCCCGCTTATACAAATTACAAATTTCTATACTGATTTGCACTGAGACAAATCGTCAAGCTGCTAAAAACTCTGTAACAAACTCCCATATACAGAAAAAGACTGGATCTTTTATGTAATTAACATCTCATTATTGTAACCTCTCATGCTACCCTCTCATTTTACTGAACTAAAACAAGTATTTATAAACATCCAAAGAGTAATTATTGATAGTCCTATCTCTCCTCTCCTCTCATCTCAGATTGAAATCAGATGCAATAATACTATCATATAACATTACACAGTTATTAGACATACATCATAATATATCAACATCTCTTCCAATATTTCCATGCCATTGGATCTCTTTAGGATGACGACAGCGCCTCCCAGAATGGCCGCCCCGTCCGTTTATATCCACTCTCCTCCGCCTTTCTTTGGAGCTTCGCGACACGTCCAAACTCACCTTCATTCCCACTACAAAATGTGAATTTTTCATCATCATCTTCTTCTTCTTCACCACCACCAATAGTAGTAGTAGTAGTTTTCTCGACGAGCTCCTTGAACAAGGAGGATCGTAGGAGAAGGCTGAGAGCTGTGGGGGAAGTGGCCTTGTTCCAAGGGCTGAGAGGCATTTTCCTTTCTATGATCTCATGCTTCTCTGAGATTGCAGGGTTCTTGATGCTGAAGGAGTTTCCACTCGACGCCTCTTTGGTGAGGCGTAGAATCTCGTCTTGTGGAGAGAGGACTTGAGAATCCTCACAAGGCCTCAGCCATCTAATGTAACTGCTCAAGTCGAAGTTAGTCACTGCGTTCATTCCTCTGTATTCAACCGCTGCCATATCGTATGCATGAGCAGCTTCCTCTTGACTTCCTAAAATGCACAAAAGGCCAGGTGAGATGCAGAGTGATAAGGCTTTGTTGATAGAGTAATCCACCATTTATTTTCATGATCAATCGATTGATATTGAACTTGTTTGACCATCTTATCCCTTAAATAATCATCATATGTTTTATCGATTGATATTGAACTTGTTTGACCATCCATATATGGTGTAAGTGTTTGGATGTTTAAGCTTATAAGCTTGAGAGAGAAATTGTGAGTTAGAGATAGTAATTGAAAAGAAATTAAATATGTTGGGAATAATAAACTATGCTATAGTTATTTTTGTAAATTAATTGTTGCTTATAAGATTTTGAAAATAAGTTGGGTAGAAGCTTATTCCGCCAAACAATTTTTCAATAGTTTAATTATAAGATGTTTTATGGAACATATAAGCTCAACCAACCGAGCACTCTCTTAATCATCCTTCACCTTCGAATTCATAATGCAAACTTCCTAAAAAACCCTAGCTTGAATTATTTTTGGTCATATTTGCCTCGTTGTATTGCATTTTTGTTATACCATAAGAACAATATTCAGTATATTAATTAGTGACAATCCTTCAATTTATCCTACGCTACAATAATCAATCCAAACCCGGATTATGCACTTCAAATAATCACATCTTACTTTATCCTATCAATCTCATTTATCTAATCCAACAAACCAAACGTGGAATTTCACGTATAGTGAACTCACCATACGTACCAAGGTAGAGATATTTGTTCCCGAAAACGCGGCCTATCCTTGCCTCCCACCTCCCATTGTGATGGTGCCTTCATCAAAATTTCATTATCAATATCACCACATAACATAAACCAACTACTAGTTTTAGCTAAAAATAATGCAATGAGAAAATCTTGGAAATGTACCTTGCGACACCTCTGTATTTGGATACACCTCTCGCGAAGCCACTGCTTCTCCTATACAATAAACTACATTAATTAAGATCCCTCTTTACCATAATCTAAATTTTCTGTCACATTGAATAATTGAATTACCTTCTTAGAGAGGCCAAGTATTCCTCCTTGGTGATGTTTTGCATGATTTCTATATCACTTTTATAATCAGATATCTGCAAAGAAAAAGTTTAAATTATGTGTTGGATTTATCATTTCTAGATTATAAAAGAAACGGAAAAGAGGTTCAATATCAATTACGTTGGACATGTTGATTTAGTATGTCAGATTAAGCAACATTTGGGATTTTCAAGGAAGAAAGGAGCGCGTGAGAGGTGGAAAGTGTTATGAATTTGTGTTATTTCAAGTTTATGCAATAATCATAATGAGATTGTATTCAGGAATACTTGAGCTCCTAATTGAGTGGATTAATTCAAACTTATTCCCTTGTAGGCCTTATTTTAGCTTTGAGAGATTGGATTTGTTGTTTGTTGTTCGGTGATGAACACCATTTCGTTATTGGGTTGCATCCCTCGTGCGTTTTTTAATAAACTTTACTTATCAAAAAATAAAGAAGTACAAAAGGTTGTAATATTGGATGAGATTCATACTGGGAAATTAGTGTATGTTGAGGCACCCCAATACTTGATTGCAGCCAAATCATACACCCTTGCTGCAGCTTCCTCTTCATCATATGCTCCTACAAATTGAATTAATTCATGTTTTATGAGCTCAAATTTGGCAGCAAAAGCTCAAACACTTAATATTTTGAGGAGGAACTGAACTCACCAAGATACACTGCTCCACATCAAGAAAAATCCAGCCACAACTAATAGCATGTTAGTATAGAATAATAATGAAATGAAATGAATCTTATATACAGAACAGAAATGAAAATATAACCTTGTTTGCCTTTCTTCTTTTGAGTCTCATTCCAAGAGCCTTTATCCCATAGATGAGCTTCAAATCTCCCTGTCCACCGATGTCTGATCACAAAAGTAGGATAATAAGTTTCACAAAGAAAACAAGAAAAACTATGAGAAATCAATAGATATATATTTATTAGTACTTGCTAACTCCACGAAATCTTGAGCTCCTCTTGGTGGTGGTGGTGGTGGTGGGAGGTGTTTGGTCGAGGTGGAATGGCGCCCGTTGTTCGCTGCAGAGTGCTACGAGAGACGGAGACCTGCGCCGCCTCTTCAGACACTTGGGCTCTTGAGCATCAGCTTCAGCCATAGAGAAATATACCTAATTTTTTTTTGTTTTTGGACACTTAAAATGTTTCAAACAATGCATGCAGGTTCTTATAAAGTGGTTAGCTTGTTTTCTTGTTGTTGGTGCATCTTGTCTTGATGCAAAGGAGACAGGAAAATCGATGATTACAGTAGCATGTTTGCTGTTTTTGTGATCCAGTGAGTCATGAGCTCACTGTTGTAAATGGATATTTCGGTTATCAAACGTCTCCACCTCCAAATTTAGTTTAAAGGTTATTCCTATTCTATATCCCCAACTTTCAATATTCTTCAAGAAAAAACCAACTTGCGTTTTCTATTACAAAAAAGACCCTCATCTTTCCAAAAAAATATTGACAACTTAATTTTCTTAAAAAACCTGTCTTTCAGTGTAGAAATCTTTTTTTTTTTTTTTTTTCATTTTGTGAAAAATGCTGAAACAATTAAATTGGAAACATTTTTTTGGAAATTCAAATATGAATAATTCTTAGATTAATATATAAATCTTGATGGAATTAAAATGAATTCATTAGTAGTAATTAGCATTTGGAAAAAGAATATGGATATGGTGAAGGAGCTTTAACATCATAACCAATGGGATAGATTTTAACTTTATGTGCCACAGACAAAAACAAAAGAGGTGAGCTGAAAAAACTTGGAAACAGAAAACAAGTGTTTGTATTACATGAGAAGATTTGAGGCTAAATAGCATCAATTGGTGTTTATGGGTGAATCAAACCCCTTGGATTCTTCGTCCACCTCAACTTGGTGTTTGGCTTCTTCACTTCTTTCCTGCTTTTCTCATTTTGGACTTATCACTATATTTATGCTCTATGTAATGCTTTCGTTTGGGACGATCTAGTGGTGGAGTGGGTATTCTTTTTCAAGCGTATGTAACCAAATGTGTTTTCACAGTCTTGTACGATTTGCTAGCTATTGAGTTCCCCTGCAAATCCTCATAAACAAGAACCATTTGTTGACCTGACCGAAATGTCGTTGTGGAAATGCAGATTGAAACAAGGAATTTCTGTGATTTTATTGATGTAGTCCAAGGTAGCTACAACAAAGAATGACATAACCCTAGAAGAAGAAATGAGACAACATCAATGGGAATTGCCTACAAGAACAAATGTACATGGTAAATAACAACTGACCTAAAAACTACATGTTGTAAGGAGAGAGTTCTCCCGCCAAAGACTAAAACCCCGGCCGCATGAGAACCGCAAAAGAATCACTGTGCAATTTGCCCCCATTTTGGAGCTTGCACAAAGAATGACTTTACTTCTAATATTTGGTTAACTTCTTCATGTCACTGCTTCATCAATCATCAATATGTATTTCTAACTTTCCCCTGTTGTTAGATTTCCCCGATAAAAGAATTTCATTAGCCAAGTTAGCTTAGGTTGAAGATGCTCCAGCTGCAAACCAGTCAAATTCAGCCACTATCACCTAATTCAGTTTGAGTTTCTATCCCCACCTATAACTGTTACTACTCTCTCTGGCTTTCTGTCGCTTGTGCTTTAGGTTTTCTCTCGACTCAATGCGATGTCTCTCATCTCTGTTCAGTTCTCCATGTTTACCTGTAACTTCATTAGACATCCTCTTGAACTTAATGGTAGGAAAAGAGCGTCGTCCTGCTAGTTTGGAACTGACTGTAGCTTCTTTAGATTCAGTCGAGCTCATAACAGAAGGATGACTTTGATCGCCTGGGATAGGACACTCTGATGATGTCAAGCTCCCACAGCACACTTCCAGTTGCTGCCTTTTTAGTCGCTTGAAACCCTAAGATAAATCAAAGTTCCAAATTTTAGTTTGGAAACAATTTAACTTTAGCATTTAGACAAGAAAAACACTCTTCAAAGGAAATGCATCACCATTACGGCAGCAAGTAAAACCATAAAGTGAAATTCAACCACAAACTGCAGAAAAGAAAGTTTCCCAAATGATAAAACTTCTACAAACTATTTCATTTGAAAGCAGACACGTGACAAACAAGTTTATTGCTTTGTAGCAGAAAGTTAAAGATGAATTAGAATCAGTAAATCATTTTGCTAAGAATAATTTTACACCCATATGAACACTCAAAGTGGGACTTCAGCAATAAAAAGCACCCATAATTCATGTTCTGTTAAGCACCAAACCAATCACAAGTAGGACATTTATGGTAAGGAATAACAGAACAAGGTTAGAAGACAATTACTATAACAATATTTCATTATCTTAGTACATTGGGCGGAAGTGTTATTAACAACTATGATGGAAGTGGTAATGAGGGTGAGCTTGGGGGTAGGGTGTGGTAACTGGGGTTGACTTTAATGTTGCAAAAGTTGAATAATATACAGCTTAAAAACACCTAACAACTCAATCATGAAATGTAGTACCTGCTGGTCAGTATTTACAGATGTAAAATCACGTGCAGTTTTCCTTTCAACTTTGTTAGAAGATCTTCGCTTGACTCTGAATATTTCTGAATCCGACTCATCTTCACAGATTGCATTTGCAGCATTCGCCTCCTGAACAACTTTCCTTTCTGATCTAGGTTTTCTGTTCAAGGGTTGGGAACATTCGGAAAGCATCGCATATATATTGTTCTCCAAGTTGGAGTTGCCAGAATACTGCTCAGCCTGCAAAAGTAAACATGTTAGTGTAACATTTCATTATTCAATGATTCTTCAGTAAGAGAATAACATTTAAGGGAAAACATCAAAAGGATATTGGATCTTACTTTAGGAATCGTGTTGAGCCTTGTAGTTGATTCCAATGATAACAAACTGGAGACGGATGCATCCATAATTTCACACCTAGTAATTTCACCACTACTGGTTAAAACAGATCGGCATCCAGATGTTTCTTCATTTGATCCAAGAGAAATCTTTCCATAAGGAATGTAGCTATCATGTTCAGCCCCCACGGACATGCGAAATAGTAAACCAAACTCATTGCTGTTCCTATACTTTTGTTCAAACTCCTGCAATATATCCTTCTCCTCCTCAAACTGTTTAGCTGCTGCTTCCATTTCAACAATGTTTTCCCTTAAAGCAAGTGTTGGAGTCCGTCCACAAGGCCAATCGAGTGATTTGGTATCTGTTGTGGAACAGAAAGATGCATAAATATTCTGGCAAAAGATATTATGAGAAAAATCAAAGCTATAGAAACTCTGTTATACCATGGTGTAGGCATACAGGGTGTGAGTAACATGGGCAGTTTAGATATGCTACATAACAATCACGTTTGCACTGGCTGCAGAGAATAGTTCCATGGTCAAAAGAAGAGACGATTGTGCATGATCTTGATTTCATCAGATACCATCTGGCACGATGCTGAAACCGGATCAAATTAACAAAAGAAACTTTTATGTTTCTTTGTGATATCAAATCTCCATGTGTGTACTCTGGCTCCTCAAGTTCGGGTCTTGCATGATGTAGTAGCATTGCTTCTTTGCACAGAAGCTCCTCATGGGGAAGGAGAGGCATCCTGTTGAGCAGAGCATAGCGCCGACTTGCAATTGATCCCAAGGGAAACCAATCACCCATTGCAAAGTTAACGGCTTCACCACAATTAAAACCTGAAAGATACAAGAAAATTATATCATATTTATAAGAGACACAATTTTTATCTCAACCTGCGGCAGCATATTTATCACGTACCGTGACTAAATCCTGAGTGATAAGCTCTGGGGAAAGTTATTACAAATTCCCCAGGGTTCTGTACAGCTCTGTAAACAGGGACATCATGTTCTAACAATATATTTGGGGGGAAAAGAGTTGTCTTCCCTAGAAGAACATCAAAAGCCCCATCCTCTCCATCACCAGGTAAGATATCATGAGCATAGACATGGTCCTTCACCACATTTTCAAAATCAATAGCTGCATGACCAGGGATGCCGTACCAAGTTTTTGCTGCCCCACAATGATGATAATTGATGCTGTATGTTCATAAAACTATGATCAGCCAAAGTAAATAACCATACCGGACGCCACAACCCTGTGTAGAAAAATACATACCTATATAGGTAATGATCTTCCACATGCCAAGCAAAAACGCTAAACAGCATCCCTATGTAAAGCATAGGTTCAGTGACACCCTAATATGGACCACATATTAGTCTGGGAAGTGACAAATCAAAGTTAAAATAACTTTGAAGAAAACTTAGCACATACCGGAATTTCTCTCTCAAGAAGACGCAAAGTGGATATTGGCAGCCGAGGGATTTTCTGAAAACAGGTACTATATATTAGATTACTGATCAAGTCCTTATATATACAACAAAAAAAAAAAAAAATGAAATTGTAGAGGCAAGACATAAAATTGAAATGTCTAGATGAATAATGGAGAGAGCAAAACTCATTTTTAAACGCACTCCACGGAAGAGCTCTCCACAAGGATTTTCTTAGACATAAGAGGTTTTTGATACACCAAAGACAGACATAAAGGGGGTAAATATGTAAGAGATTGTACAATATTGTTCTACTACCAACACAAATTCAGAATCTATTTTCTTATATGCATCGAGTTCCTCTGTGGCTCTGTCAGACAAATTCCATTTAAAGAGAAAAAAAAAGTCTAGAACATTTATTATGAGAACAACACCTTAAAATTCCATCTGCTTTGGCCAAGTGGATCATTCAGAGAAGATGAAAATGCACTACCATCAACATCACATGCATATTCCACACTTTCAGTCTTTCCACAAGCTATCTCATTCCAAAATTCTTTTTCCATGAAAGCGGCAGGAAGGCCTCCAACACTACCGTATCTCCGAGCAAAAATCTTGTTTGCCATCCTCTCAAAATCACGAAAAGTATAGTTTCTGAAAAACAACACTCAAGTTTAAAGCCTGAAAGCACTACAAAATTAGAGCACAATATTGAAGATAATAGAGGAGAAACTCACATCCCACTCATGAAAAAGGTGACCTTGTCGTCACTATTCCATTCAGCAAAACGAAGTGGTTGTACCCTTGTTGTAAAACTGAAACCCGCCTTCTCTTTCGTAAGGACTACACCAGCAGGAACGGATGCACTTACAGGGGATATGATCTTGCAAATACCTGACGATTGAAGCATAACTTTATTAGCTGTGTTCTCTTCCCAAATAAACATATAGGATAGGCACATTAAGGAGGAAAAAAGTTAGGATCTTATAATATCATTGTAAAAGCAAATAGTAAATGCTTGTCATTTATTATGTAGCCAACTACTAAAAATCAGAATAAGTAACCAAACAAGAACTTTCAGCAAAAAACCCACAATGTCAATGAATTCTTTATGCCACAAACAAGGTATCGAATCAAAGGAATCTTCAAATATTAAATCCATTTTAATAACTCATTTAAAGATTCAAATGCCATAATTAGGCATTATTAGCCTACCATATTTGGAGGCTTCTGGAGCGATCTTTTGGATGTACACTAAGGGATTCTGGAATTCCTCTTTAGTTGGACGATAAACCGGGCACTCCGGAACTTTCTCTGTCCATTCAAGGTTTGAAATGTCAAACTTAGCCACTTTTCTCTTTGAGAAAACATCTTTCTTACTGGAACTGTTGCCAAATCTTGAATACAGGTCAGCATGATTGTGCAAACTAACGCCACAATGAGCAGAAGTTCGTAAAGCATCACCACCGCTCCTATTCAGGGTCTTGCTAACAACAAAAGATTCATTCTCTGTTTCTGTTTTCCTCCTTTTTAGCATTTTGTGCTTTAAAAATTCCAGTTTAGCTTCTCTAGAAGAACAAACTCTTCCCTCCACCTGCACAATATAAGCATCAGCATAAATGTTCAATACAATAAAGCATGAAACTAAGCAAACATCCTTCAGCAATAGGAAATGCTGGGGGCTAAAAAAATCCATTACAATTAAACAAATTTATCACTATATCTCACAGATTTATGAAAAGTTAAAAGAAAGGCCTACAACATCTGTAATCATTCAATTCAAAATTTTAAATTATACTAATTACTTTATGCACTTTTGTGTGTTCATCAAAATATCATTGAAAACATGCTAAACCTAGATCCATGATGGGTAAAACCTTCAATTGGCAAAACGTATAAGAAATAACATTTCCTTTTTGTCATTTTGATGTCAGATTCTCTATTCTCTAAACATATCTAACTAACATCAGTATGATATCGTCAATTAGGTAAGTGCTGTTTCATTGTTCTGAGCATCTATTTGTGATCACTGAAGATACAAACTATTTAGGTGAAACATCAATGATTTTCAATAGATGATCAATTAAAAATATGTACATGACTCCACTAAAATTGTAGCAAACGTCTTTTAATCCTAGTTTTCCCCTCCATATTTTTCTAAGAATAAGAAAACATTAAATGTATCCACACCAGTTAGCATCGTCAGCTTTGTTATAGAATAGGATAAAAGTCAAACATGAGAAAATGGACTAAAAAATCAAATTTCCAGAAAAGATAACAGTATATGCTCATTTTCCAGAAAATGCAACATTTTAAAAGTTCATCAATTAAGCCAAAAAGGTAGGCTGGTAGTATCTAAAATTGGCGCAGAAACCAGACAATTTCCAAATGCAAAAACTCCTGCGCATGTACTTCAAGTTTCAAATAGAAATGAAAAAGAAAAAAGGACAGAATAATAGAAAACCCCAGAAAGAAAAAACTAAAAAAATGAAAGATTAAATAGTGAACAAATAAAGAAGAAAGCTCGTCCAAAATCGAGGCAATGATAAATTAACAAAATCCGCATTCTACATATCTATGTACATACACGATTCCACTAACGAAAAACTACCGATCCGAATGAGAAAATGAAAAGAAGAAATAACTCCGTAACATCAAACTCTGTGGAATACAACAAACAAAACTCGTAATACACAGGTCACAGAAGAGGCGCCAAAAAGAGAACAGTTCTGATATAACTTATTCAATATAAGCCGAAATCAAATGCCTGATTTCCTTTCCAACAGCCAATCTTCCAATGCGAAATTACAGCTCGTTCCAATCAAGGATTCGGAATTCCCAAAGCTGTGTCCATTTTTTTTATAGAAAGTGTTCCTCAAACGAGTCCAGAACTCGACCAGAAACACACATTAACCACAGAAATTCCGAAACAACGAAATCAGGCACAAACAATTAAAAAAACTAAAACAATAAAAAATTCACCATCTCATCCGCAAATGTTTCTGTCACGCCTCCGCCTTCTCCGAATAGTAGAAAACAACCTTCCAACCGCACAAACTCGATTACAGTATCCGCATTATCGCAATAACTCCCTGGACCGAGTCAAACTCCGGGATCGATGCGATGCGAGTCGCGTTCAGAAACCACAAAGCAGAAGAACGAGTTTGCCACAAATCACTATACAGAAAATGTACTTGACGGCGAGCTGAGTCGCCGCCGGCCTGCGAACTCGCCGAGGAATTCGCAACGCGGAGAGAGAGGTGAGAGGTGTAGAGAGAGAAGCTTGAAGTTGCAAAGGGGATAGGAAAACTGAAAATTGTAAAAGAAGGGATGATTTATCGTTTATAGTTTCAATAAGTAGTGTCCCAACAAATTGGTTAATAATTAATTCCCATTAAACAAAGCAATTACAGCGAAGAGTGGCAATTTAGAAACGAATAATAATTACGGAAAAACACAATATTTTAGCGGAAAGATAAAAGAAAAAGCGGGGGAGAAGAAAGAAAAGAAGTGTGAACTACGAAGGAAAGTGGTAGTTGTTAGGTTGGTTCAACCAAACGCCTGCCGGCATTTAACGCGCCGTTTCTGACCACCCCCCTAAAATACCGAAAGTACCCCGCGACGGAACGGGGGTTCACAGGATTCGCAGGGGGAAAAAGCGGTGGTTTCGAGGGTTAAAAGTAGATACTGATGTGACGGCGTTAAAGACGAATTGTTCCTTGTTTCTGTGTGAGGGGAGGGATCACGTGTGGGCGCGAGCAGGCGACAGGTGCCTGTGGGCCGTCGGATGACCATGGCTGTGGACGGTCAACAAACGAGCCCAAGAACGGCTCACATGTGCTCTAAATAAGTTTGCGCATTTGACACGTATCCACACCGCTTTGACCTAATCGTTTTGTTGATCAAGTCCGCCGCTCTCCACAGACCTCTGGGCCCCACATTTTTCCATTTAAATTCCGTATTATCTTAATAACCACTAATGCCGTATGATATAAATACTATGTGTCACGAGATTTTATTAATATTCAACTCGAACTTGTATTTATTGTTATCTTTGTAATTTTGTTGGGTGGGTGAAAATGGATTTGAATTTCGGCATTTTGGTTTATTCTTTCCGATTTGATTGAGTTACTCTATTTCTGTCCAAATTACTAAATTAGACCTATAATGTTCCATCTCAAACGATGCCATTTTTATTTTATAAATGTCAAGTAAATGGTTCAAATTTCATCGTTCTTCCATTTACATACAAAAAAAAAAAAAAAAAAACACAACGTCAAAGTTTTATATATTTTTTACATAATTGCTCTATGAATTTTGTTTACGAGAGTTTCGTGATTGTTGTGTTGATTATAATTGCTCTAATGGAGTAATTATAATGCCTGTAAATTCTTAAAAAAAAAACGATACTAGTAGGTATAATGATTGTAAACAAACATGTCGAATACTAGCTAGCTCGAGCGTCTATCTTTTTTTTCGAGTTGGGCTCGCCACCCAATTACCGAGTTGGAACTCAGTTCATGTAATACTCAATAACGTTGAGCTCGAGTTTAAGCTCAAGTTCGGCTCGTCTTATATTCATTTTATTGGTTTTCGAACTCGAGTTCATTGAAAACTCGTAAGAGGCTCGAAAAAATATCAAAATAAGTATTGATTTGAGCTCGAACTCTGCTCATTTAATTAATTTTCTATAATTTTTTGTATGTTTGAACATCCAAAGCTCACAAACAAGCTCGTGAATGGATTCATGAAAATGCTTGCAAGTCAACAAATTCGAACATGTTCGTGAGCCTAATGAGCCGAGCACCATAGAGCTCGAGCTCTGCTCGACAATTCTATCGAGTGCGAAATTCGGCTCGGCTCGTTTGTAATTGAGTCGAGCTTCGAGCGAGCTTTTTTCGAGCCGGCTTCAAAATTACTCGCGAGTAGCTCTATTAATTTATAACACTATGTTTTATAGTCTAACTATCTCGATTGTCGAACAATTTGATATGTATTGATCGGGCTATATTTACATGGATTATAAAATTTTGGTGTAATAAACGTTCCTTTTTTTCTGGATTTCACTTGCAAATAAAATATAGATTGTGTATGTGATTACAAACTTTCAGAAGCGGAGATGAGATTATAAAATAGAGCATAATTCATTATGTATTTGACAACTTTTCGCATCAGAACAGATAAATTTTTTCTGTATTATGATATTATAATACAACTAAATTATTTTAAAATTTGATAATGGAATAATGGTATTACCATAGGAAAATAATTGATGAGGAAAGAATAACTAGAAATAATTAAAAATATATATCAAATTCGACATCTAGGTAGAACGACGATAAACGACTATTATTCTGGAACTTTAATATATTAAATTAGCAAATAGTATTAAAATACTAGAATTTCTACATAACCATTTAGCTAATCCGATTAACCACCTCTATTTTGAATAGTAACCATTTATGGCATAGTTATTGATATATTCAACACCTTAAATGTGACTCCTCTATATGTGACCGTATTTTCAAATGTTGGACGATCTTACAAATATTTGAAACTTACTAGTAAATTATAGAATTTACGATTAGGATATATGTTAGCCTGTTAGGCAGTAATTTAGGAATTATTTTTAATGTGCTTTTCTCAATTAATAGCACGTGAAGGGGGGATAACGAAGGGCTCTGAAAAATTGAAACTAGTATACCTCATGGAAATATATATGGAAAGGTTGGTATAATTAAAAATTCCTAACTGCCTAGCTAGTAATAATAATAATAATATTTCTTACAAATAAAGTTATCTATAAACAAATAAATAATTTGGGTACATCTATCGAGGGGTCTGAGTGGCAGCCTCTTTTTCCACAGGGGCCAACCGATCATGGTCATAGTTGCTGTTGTTTAACTTTTTTTTTTGGATAAAATCATGGTAATAGTTAAAAAAATTTCATGTATCAGTTAAATTCTTTTTTTAGTCCCTCCGATCTATATATTAATGTACCATCTCATTTGAATATATTTCCTTCCCCATTTCAGTTGATCTCTTATTATTTTGTATACGTGGATTAAGAAAGTATTTATTTATTTTTAATGATAAAATAATATGGTACCACCATTTTATGTGTTAATTGTTTACAATTTTTGGAAAGAGTCAATTGAATTGAGACATCCCAATAAAATAAGTATGTCAATTAAAATGAAATGGAACGAATAATTAATTATAATAGAGAATAAAGTTCAGAAAAGAATATTGAGTAAGTATAAAAATATTATAAATACATAAAAAAAATAAGAGTATAAGTATAAGAAATTATCTAAAGTCATTTGCAATAAAGAAAAGTGCACAACATTGTGAGAAGGATCAAAATAACTATAAAAAATGCATTAATATGAGGGACGATCGAAGGGAATGTTATTTTTTGAGAAAGAAGGAAATGTTAAAATTAATATCCAGTCTTCATTATATTAGTATTTGTTTTACTCAATATGATTATAAAGTTATAGTACTATATATTTATGGATGGTGGGGGAAATATCATTCTTTTATAAGTTAGGGGAATGACAATTGAAATTACAATATGACATAATCATAGTATATATCTCGGCAACACATGTGAAAATATCATTAATTGGGGTTTGAAACTTGAACTAATCATTGGAGGCATAAAAAACCTGATTTATTTTATAGAATGACAATAAAAAGAATTCGAACATTATTTTTTTACTAAGTGTAACTTAGGTAGAACTCCTGTTCAATTTTATACTACCAAAATGACCCTATTGATCCTCATCAAATTGATACCTTAAGTTTTACTGTCTTTTAATTTAATTCATTATACCTTAGCATTGTGTCCACGTCTATGATGTATAACTAGGATTATTAGACCAAATTGAATTTTCTTCTTCTTATGTCAAATAATCTTTTTTATTCATTCCATCCCAATTATATAAATTCGTGGAGTATTCTTTATCTGAAAGTTCCGAAAATAGTGGTTGGTTTCTATAAAATATAATGACCTTAAACTCATTATCAACATATCGTATGTAATTTCATAATCAACATTAACTTTAATTCATAATCAAATAGTAAATATGAACTATTAGAAAAAATAGTTATATAGTTTTTTTTAATAAGTTTCTTAATTTGTGAAAAATTCAATCAATGTATGACTAAAGTGAGTAACAACTAGTAATTGACAATTGAGACGAATAGAATATCAACTAATTGGTCACAATAATTAGTGAGTAATTACTCGAATTTGGCGCTAAAAGATAATAAGAAAAATTCAAACTCATGAACAATGACTTGTTGCACCATCAAATAAAAATACAATAAATGTAAGTAACCATCGCCATTAGGAATTGGGAAACCTCACATTAAAGGCTCAAACAAGTAAGAGGTTTGCCCATTGAAATCTCTAAAACCGGCAAAGGATGGTTTCATTTATGAGGAGAGACGCCAACTTTTATGAAGTAGTACCATTACAAAAGGCGGAAATTATGTTATTTTCAAAATTATCGTTTGTAGAATTCAATTCAGACTTTTTTCTCTTCATTTTTTGTTCGTTCAATTCATGATCAATTAATGCTATTTTTATATGCGCGTATTATATCTGCTCTGCAGTTGAGTAACATTGAATTATTGGCTTATAAATTATTTGCATGCAAATTTTAAAATTTGCATTTCCATTTTTTATGATTTTGCAATTTATCAAAATTTCGGCTTAAATTAACAAATCTTCAATTGTAAAGTCCACTTATTGCTACCCTCATAACATGATGTTGTCCATTGCTAGTATCACACATTTCAATTTTTTGCCGACATAAGTAATGTCGGCATTACTTATATCGAAATCCCGATCACTAGCAAAAATCAGACAAAATTAATAGTTTAACAAAACACAGACATATTTAAAATTAGTACTCTCTCCGTTCCATCGATGTTGAGGTGTATTCCTCTTCGATGTGTCCTAGTAATCTTGAGTGAGTTCTTTTTGGACGGGAGGGAGGGAAGGATTATGAAATGTTTTGATAAAAATGAAAATAGAGGTGAATTTAGGAGGCAATCTTGTTATAGTAGGAGTAGTGATATAGTAGGAAAAAAGAAAGGAAAAGAAAAAAGTGAAGAGAAGAGATTGGGAAATGGGGAAAGATGAATAGTTGGGGCGGAAATGATTGAGGTGACGTGGTCCAATGAGAGAAGGCGTGGCGGGAAAAGTTGGGTGTTGGGTTTTGGTAGGACAACTATAGCTGGCCGTTAAAAGACGGTTTCACAAACTCTACGTGATTCAATCCCCACCGCGTCGCCTCTCCTCTCACTCTCACCACACCCACATATTATTATTATTATTATTATGTGTGTGTGAAATCTCATCCTTTTCTGTGTGAAATCTCATTCCTTTTCTTTTTCTTTCTTTCTCCTTCCATTCCACATACATAAATCACATTTTTATATTCATGGACTACTTTTGAGATTAAAAGGTTTCATCTTCAAATTTTATCACTACACTATTGGTAAATTTATTTCTTCATTTAATAGAAAATTAAAAAATAGAACGAATTTATATATATTACATTCCTTCAAACTTTTCATTTTATCTTATGGCTTTAGGAAGTTTAGAAAATAGTGGTTTTAGGAAAAATCCAAATTCACATGATGGAGATTTTATATAGGAGTATTAAAATATTAAGATTTTTCCTTGATCCACTATAGATAAAATAAGATAAAGATTTGGTGGGGGAAACAGGTCCTACCCTAGCCCCAGTAGATCACTCAATAATAGTATGTCTACTTTAATTTTTGTTCTCATTATTAACACAACAATAATATTTTTCTTCAAACTTTTAATGTAATTTCATATTGTTTGCCTAAATAGTTTAATATACATTTGCATATTACAATTGCCCAGTAGATCTACATAAGGTTTGATCTATAATCTTTATTCTCTCTGTCTTTCCCAAGTATATTGTAATTTTCCTCGTTAATAATGCATGTGTGGCTTGATTTATAAATTACAAGACCAATCACAAAAAATGTTCAACAAAAATTACAAAAGGAAAATTACGGTTTAATACCAAAACTCTTTTATCCTTTAATGCAAATTCTCAAACTATACATAATTATAATTAAATACCCAAATTATTAATATTTCATCAAAAAGTACTCGCTCAAACTACGTACCTCACAAAACTGACAAAAATGTTTCAATTTCCAATCGCGAATAAGTCACACATTGATGAGGATCTTAACACAAACGTATTAGAAATTAGCTAGTATCAAAACAACGATGTTCAACTACCTAAAATTTAAATAGAATAAATTTAATCTTAATTTATCTTCTTCTTCAATTAATTTGTTCGGTCCATCCGCACGAGTAATTGATTATACATGCCATCTTAGTTCTGTCCATGGAGCACCCGGATGCACAACACCCCCCTCTCACTGTGCAATATTAAATAAATTAATATTGCACAGTGAGAGGGGAGTGTTGTGCACCCGAGTGATATTGCACAGTGAGAGGGGGTTGCTGTGCACCCGGGTGCTCCATGGACAAAACCTGCCATCTTACAGTTTTTATCTTACACTTTTCTTATACAAGTGTACTCGTGTAAGAAAATGTAAGACTTTCACAAAAACCAATATAATTTGAGGGTAACTTTTGTACTTTGGGTATGTGGAGGATTCTGGTTATAAAAGTGGGTATGTAAGGAATATTTTTTATAAAAATGAGCAAATATAAATAATCCTTTTAATTTTGATTAGTTGTTATTTGTGCATTCTTTTTCTGACTGAAAATTAGATTTTGGGGAATTATGTAAGTTTTATATATAATAATTCAAGTATTTAACTGTAACTCTATAGTTAAAAACATTTTCGTTAAAATATCAGTAGGTTCGCATATTTAATTATATTAACTTATAGTTAATTTGAGACATTTACTTTAAAATGATAATAATTTAGGTATTCAAGCTGTATTTTTGTTTTTTCATTTACAAACGACTGAGGTACCAACATGTGGATAGAAAGATACCACTTTGGGTGTAATTACCTTGCTCCATATAAACTATAGTTGCATTCTTAAGAAAAGAAGGTAAATATCGGTTTATGTGGCAATGCTATGTCTAAGTTTACACATATTGTCAATTTAATTTCCAATGTTTAAAAATAATTCTATTGATGTTGTACCCTAATCAGATTTCAGTATTAATTGTAGATGTATTGACTTGATGTGTGATTTCCGCACCTATCCTTTCTTTGTCCCGAGGTGTTGCTGGTGTGGAGGGAGATGTTGGGATGGATCGGTGTGCAGACGGCCCTTTCAAGCAATCCATCTGTTAACTTCCAACAATTTTGCAACCTTTACTACAAGAAAAGGGGAAGGAGATGTCTTGCAAGCATATGGATTTGCGTGGTCTGGATTGTTTGGAAGAAAAGAAACGAGATGCTTTTCAACGAAGGCGTATGGAATCGGGAGAGAGTTATAGCAGATATCAAAGCTACATCTTGGAGTTGGGTTTCATGGAAAAATAAAAATATCATGGGAGTCGCTGATTTTCAGTCTTGGAGAGTGCACCCGGGGAGCTATTTACGTTAACCCGTCGCGTCGTGGTGTCTCTCTTTTGTATCTTGTTTTCGTCCCTCGCATTGTTTGCTTCATTTTCTCTGTTTTCTTTTGTGTTTTTGGGTAATTCTCTTACCCTTGTTCCGTAGTAAAATGTCTTTTCCCGTTTCAAAAAAAATATGTCAGATGACAATAGACCACCTACTATTGAAAAGGCCTTTGAATGTATAATATGTTAAGCTCTAGTTTTGTAGAATTTCGTCACATTTTCATGCAAGAGCAATTTTAGTAAATTTTCAGGTATATTTCCGGCCACATCGTTGATCGGATGATAATGGATCATCTATTGTTGGAAAACCATTTGAATGTATAATACATTAGACTTTGGTTTGATGGAATTGAATAACTTTTTCAAGTGTAATTTTGGCAATAAACATATAGCGCTACATTAGAATTTCAGATACAATTTCACCATTGATCGACACCCTAAAGGGCAACAACTACAATGAATTACGCCCTCCTATCATTTCCACATTCATTCTTTCTCTATGACATTCATACGTGGCTCCCCGATTAGCCATGTATATAGAAAAATACCGGACTTCTATCGGAAGGCATTAACAGAATCTGTTTGAAACATTGGGATCAATTAAAATAATAATATACTTACACTGTGACTTTATATAAAAAAAATCGTGAAATATTAGGACATAAATGATTATTTACCCCCAACAAATAAAAAAATAATTGCCATAAGTTTCTACTTATGTAGTGTGGTGCTCTGACCCAGTTATCTACATGGGCCCAACTACGACTATTGTCTTAAGTCTTAACATAGGCGCGCAAAATAAAAGATGAGTTTTATATAAAATAGAAAATTAGTTTACAAATTTTCTTTACTGACTTCGATACGTTGTTCTTGAAAATATTTCTTGGTTATTGATAACAACAATTTAAAATATAAAATATCAAAAGTACATCTAAGCTGATGTTTTAGTAGAATTTTATATAAATATGATCCCTTAACTTTTTTATATATTATATATAAGTCGTTAAAGTTTATTTAACAACTTATAATCTATTTAAGAGATTTTGGGACAAACACTGAGCTTATAAGCTCAATATTTATAAGCTTATATAGTTATTGCGCCAAACACAGAGCTTATTATAATCTATCAAAATCTCGTTCAAACTAAAAAAGACAATTATAAAATTTTTGTTACAAATGAATACTTCCAAAAAGTCAAATGGAAGAATCTTTTGGCTTTAGAATAAAATGTAGTTTTAGGTTAGCGCTTATAATAATATTCTAGAACATGGGTGGTGGACTGGTTACTGGTAGTTGTTGGCGACTTGTTAATTTATGTACTTTCAATCTGAATTTATCTAAAAAACTCAACGAATCATTACATTTTCTAAATTCGTTTATGTGGTTGAAATACAAATGAAGAATGGGAAAAGAATTCGTAGAAAGAAGGCAATTTCAAGGAAAGAATACTTAAAAAGTGGGCAAATGTTGTGGCACGCCTCCAAACAGCATGAGAGATAAGATTCGCCACATACTTGTGTTGCTAAGTTATCCATTTTCGAAATAAAAATACACCTACTTTTAACTCTCAAATCCTATTCATATCCTTCTCTAATCTCTTTTAGTTCGAAATTGATGGGTCAATCCAAATAAATCAAGAAAAAGAAAAGAAAACTTTAGCTCGATTAGCCCGAACATAAATAGCTAGCACCGGTCAATACGATTGGCCCGAAATCGAATGGATTGCTCCGATTAACCAAAAATTACTTAGTTTGTCAGACTTCAATACTTTTTTCTTAATTTGATAATAATTTTGTGATGCTTATATAATTTTTGTTCTCACGTCCAATAAAAACTTCGCGACGCATGAAAATTTAAGAAAATAAACTGTTAATATTTTTCTTAGGAGGAAACAATATTGTATATAAATTACGAAAGTTCTTCAGATACAATATCTTGTAGCCAAGCAAAAAAAAACTATCGATCCAAACAGATGGTCGTAACTCTTATGAAGTAATTGAACGACGCTTATTTTTGTTTCTAATGTGAAGTTAAACATTTTGATCGAGAAAATCTAGTATCCTAATGCTCAATATTAATCTGTTAAGTTAAGAAAAAGTTCCAAATAACTAAGAATTCAAATAAAATTTATCTAAAGTTAAAAAAGCCATCATATCCCCGATTAGATTGAAATGGAATAACAATTAACAACACTTGTACGAGAAAATTTTGGCTGAAAGAAAACAAGCCTAAAATTGAGTCGAACTCTTATATTTGGACTTTTTAACTTCAAGTAATTTCTAAAGTAGCTAGGCATGCCAAAATAACGAAAAAACAGTGCATGAATCTCTACAAGATTCTCCATGGTAAATGATATTTGATCTTTTTGACTATAATTTATATTTAATCTTTCCTATACCTTATATTAAGACTAAAATAGTAATTATTTGAAAAGTAAGAATCCGGTCACACCAAAAGAGGAAGAATGTTATATGGTTGGTTGGTAGGGAAGACTAGAGGAACTTTCGGCTTTCATATATCACCTTTTTATTTGACCCAATCATTTTACTTTCAACACTCACAAAAATCAATTTATTCTATTAATTCTTGTTTCAATTTTCTCAGCTCTACCTTAGGCTGACCAGCTACTCGTATTTTTATAATTATCTTTGACAAACATTTATCACCTCGTGCTTTTTGGATATCTCATTTGATTGGGTATGAACATGATGATGTTAAATTAATAGATAATTAAGTACTGTATATTGAATTGTTGGCGGTCAAAAATCATTCAATGGTAATACTACTAATTATTAAAAGAATTATGTTATGTGCACAGTGCAGTTTCAGTATACACTAACAATTTGTTTTTTGTCACTTTGTATACATCTTTTTGGAATGAATAATCTGACAGAAAGTCGTCCTATGAAAATTTCTTCATTAAACATTCTCTTGGACATTTTTGGTTAAAAGAAAATATTCTTAAATCAATTTAAAACACATGAAAGGCTACTTAGTTAATTTATTGTTAAGATGTATAGATCGCGAGCCAATCAGTTACGGAAAAGATTAAATTAAAGTAAATCTTTGATTATGGAAGCTCAATTCCATCTTCCAAAATTTCAAATCCAAATGCAATTCTATTGAATTCCAAACTGAAATATTTTCATTTGCTGTAAAAATAATTTAAAAAAGAAAAACAATTATTCTGAAACAATCTCACCGAAAAAGAAACAACCGTTATCAATAATACGTGTAAAGCATAAAGTGATCCATGACATTAGTAATATTATTTTAGATAAATGTATATTATTTATTATACTAGTATTTTTTTGGGATACAGATAATAGTTGACTATGAATACTACTGTAAAAGATAAGAGTAGAGGTGGCGAGATAGCAGTTGAAACAACGTGGTGGAGTTGCCAAAGTTGCCAATTATTAGTTTACCGGAACATATGACTTTATATAGGAAAACTATTATACTAATACGTAACAAGTGCAATTTCAAAATCTCACCGAATATGCTTTATACTTATGTGTAATTTGTCTTTGGTGAAATTCTGAAATTGGTCAACAATATCTAGCAATATCAATATGAATTGGTCAACAACAAGAACAACCATAATTTATTATTAGTATTAAAGACAATTCAACTAAATAAACAGTTCCAACGTTAACTACGCGAGTCTATATTAAATAACAACAGTAATACACGTCAACATTCATTGCATGTCTTTCACACACACACACGTACACACGTATGTAATTCAAAACAGAAAAAAGATTTGAAATATTTATTTGTGTTTCGTGTTCTGCATTTTATTTCATTTTTTTTACCACACAACGAATAGTAGTGTTGAGTATTCTATTAGTAGATATTTATTAATTCATATAATCTTATGTGAAGATTGATGAACCTTGATTCAAATTCAATAACAATGGACGCATTCCGTTGACTTTTTAATCATTTGCTTTATTTCGAGTTCTATACATATTCCCTAATAATTTCAGAAGAAATTGATCCAAAAGAGAGAAGAAAGCTAGCTTGAAGCTGTAATCAATCTCTAATGTATATTTAATATACATTTTTTGGTTCAACAATATGCAATTTTTGTGCTTAATCGATGCATGCATTCGTTTGCGTTTAATATCAAAATTACGTAATACCTTTCTTACCATTAAAAATCCATTTAAAGTTTTAGAAAAACACAAAAAATCTCAATCACTAAATAAACAAAACCAACGGAATAAGATTGTATATATACTACATTATATATATTCAAGGTTTGGTTATGCCTCCTCATGTTGATCTATATATTTAGACCAACAATTTCGGCTTCATGTCTGAATCTCTGATTAGTGTCACAGTAATCTCTATACGTAGATGACACATTCATTAATTAAATAATTTCGTCATAATATATGTCGTATAACATAACGACCACATAGACAATGACAAGTTTATCATTAATTTGTCCACTCAAAGAGTCCCCAAACAAGCATTTATAGAATACATATATAAATAAAGGTACATCAATATGGCCCAAATGAATAACACTTCAATCAATATATATATATATATAACCTTACTTCTTATGTACCATGTCTTCTGATTAGGACAGCTTGCTTTAACATTAAGAGAAAAGGCAAAAAAAAAAAAAATCAACTAGGAAATAGTATATGTTTGTGCTTGTGTTTGTGTTTGTGTGTTTATCTTGATCTACTATATTACTTATATTGCTGAATTTAAGCCCTATGCCTATCTATGTTTATACTGAATTTTATTTGTCTATTTTGACATTCAAAGTACAAATTATCTTATGTACACGATATTAGTGTTTACTGAATAAGATAAATGACTTATATATTACACATGTAAAGTAGCTACATTTGACTTATAAATAATGTTCTTGGTCTTGATTGTGTTTACTCTTTTCTCACGATATTATTGTCTAAGTATTAATATCAATATTGTTTTGGTCGAATTTATTACACAAAACTTGCAGACTTACCGTAGTTTCTTCACATAACACCCCTACAAAGAAGAAAAGGAGGAAAGGTCACGTAGCTGGAAAAATTCACAATAAATATTTTATTAACTTAAATTAATTATTTCTTAGTTTAGAATTCATTGTTTAAAATCACATAGAGATAGACAAGTACATACTGATTTAAATGTTTTATCTCATACTCATAAATCTTGTCATTTACCCATGAAAATTACGTACAAATCTTGATTCAACTCATGACTTGAATTTGATACAAAGGGACGCCGACATATATATGTAATCCACCCAATAAAAAAGTTAAATCATGAAATATAATTTTAAAGTGAGCATAAAGATGCACTATATGACACTTTTCACTACAATATAATGAAGTGTGGTTTTATGTCTCATACATTTCCACTTAAACCAAAACATTTGGCACCCTTTGCAGCTTACATTGTTGAAGTTTTGCTCAACATTTTCACTTTTTAGGTGATTATTATGATGGAGTGGATGATACCACAAAAGGTCTCAAATTAAATAAATTTGTAAGTTACTACATTTAGATTTATCTTAAACTACTTAGTAATAATATGTATGTAATGAGACAAGATATAACACTATGATTGCAATTGAATTGCAATGAGACAAGATATGACACTCTTTATACTGCAGGATGACACTTTTCTTTAAAGCTTTCAACATAAATTTTGAATTGATTGCATATAATGTTACTCCCTCCGTCCCTGAAAGTTGTACGCAATTTTTCTTTTTTGTCCGTCCCTGAAAGGTGTGCGCATCCTTTATTTGGAAACCTACTTTACCAAAAAGTCAATAATCTCCAACTAACATACACACAATTTTTCAAAAAGTGGGACCCTTTCTCCACTCAAATTCACTTTATTCACACTTTTTATTAAAACATGTGCCACTTCTCTCTCCGCACACCTTTCAGGGATGGAGGGAGTATAATTTATGCTTGACTGCAAATGATGAACATAATGCATGAGTGAAGAATTAAGAAGACTGACTACATACATGTATGAGCTTTCCCTGATTTTGTTGTTGTGGAGCTGCTGCAAGTAGCCTTCTCAGATTCACTTCAGTTTTGCTCAATCCCATCACGGAATCTAAAGCACGTATACTGAAAAGGCCAATTGAGATATACAGCAGGACATTTAGCTGATTATGAAAAGGTAAATTACTACATTTAGAGTATATACACAAACGCAACTATTGATGTATGTAATGTCAGAACTCGTATACCATATAGAGAGAAATCAAGACTCACTTCCAAAAGAAAACTACAGTAATCTTCAAAGAGCACAGTCCATTCAGACATGTCACAGTGAATCAAACAAGTCAAGAAGCAGATGATTGTCATCAATGTAACAGGATCTCAAATAACCCAAAGATCATAACTTCTCTCACTTTTCTCAATTTCTGTTTGATTGCAGGAGGACCCATATAAACCCAAACCCTCAATTTCACAGTCTACAGAACCCCAACTCCATTTACCATACAACAGTTTCAACAAATTAGGAGTAACATTGAATCAGATCGTCCTAAACCAATCCCAGTCCTTGAGACATACTGACACACCAATCCAACAACCAAAAAGAATGAAAGGGAACACATCAAGCTTCAATAATATAGACGAGTGGATTGTTTTCTTAGTTTTTGACTGGTCTTCTGGGTGGAGAAGAAAATGTGCAAAATTTCGGCTCGGAAAATTGGCAAAAGTTGGTTTTTTGGGTAGTTTTTTTGGGGAATTGGCGAATCAAAAATCTGGGATTCTCAAAAACAACAGGAAAAACTAGGAAATGTCCATTCTAATTAAGATAATAACAGACCACGATTCCAACAAAATCATACTCAATTGAAAGTCCAAAAGGTAATTGGAACATGAAAAAGCAGCAAAGAGTGTCGGTCGAACCTTCGTGGATTGAAGATGGTAGGATTCGCCGGTGGGACTCCGCCGTGGACGGTGGCCGTTGTTTGCGAATGAAATGGTGGCAGGCGAATCGGTTTCAGAAACCAAATGTAACGATGGGTGACACTTTTACTTTTACTTTTTCTTTTATTTTTATTAAACTTTTTTATAAATTAATTCCCACATTTGAAAAAATATATAGAAATTAATTTGTACATTTCAAATCAGGAAGTATAATTATTACCAGTAGTAGTGAATCTCATCCTTTCCAATAGACCAATATTATCAATTTTTAAACATATTAATAATCTCCCAACCTTTTGATAAATTAATTAAAACTTATCGATTAATATTACAACTAGTTAGTACTTTTAATTTGATAAAAAATGAATTTTTTTTGAGAATTTCGAAATCCAAAAAAATTGATATTGAAACTTGTCTATACTATTTGACCTACACTATTTGACTAATTTTATGCTTTTTATGATATTGAAAAAACTATTTCTAATAAAACTATTTGAGTTTTAGACTTTTTTCTCTAAAAAAAGTAGCTTAAGACTATTCAATAGTTGTCGCCAACTAAAACTCTGTATTGTTAATAATGAAATGCAACAGAAATTTTTTTAGATTGAAAAGCATAATTCTTAAACCAATATATAGCTTGAGCTTGAACTTTTTAGAATGTAAAGCGTATTGCTTGTATCTTAGTAAAAGTTACAAAAGTTGTTCGTAACTTGTTGTTCCGGCAATTTAATATACATGTAATCAAAACTCTAAAAGAAATAGCACAATATTAATATGTTATATTTTTTTCGGGTAAATTAAATCACAAATGAAAAGGTGAACCCTTATATTTTTTGGAGTTGGTATTGGTACATGTTTCTATATCTTAAAGATAGTTTAATAATTTTAAATATATAGTATATCTGTGGATCGTATATATTTAATATAAGATTTTCTTGGTGATTTAACTTATATACGTAATATTTAATTTAATATTTTAAGGTGTGTCTTACAAATCATTCGCTGGTCATTTTGAATTTACTATATACGGAGTATATAATAAGCTGCGTGAGGCGTTGGAGTATACAAATTATGGAAATTAAACATTCCCACAACTACTAGGCCATAATAAATTATGGGAAAAGATAAATTAATAAATTTTGTCTATAAAATAGGGGGTGTCTTTTACAATTTAAAAGAACTAGTTCGATTCAATTTTGTTAATCGGTTCGATCTTATTCGAATTTAACTAATTTATCATTTTCAAATTTTATTAACTAGTTAAATTTAATTCTAATAATTTCGAACCGGGTAATAAATTTAAATCGAACTAATTTTTAAATTGCAAAAAACTCCCTATTTTATAGACAAAGTTTGTTGATTTGGAATTTTTTTTAAAAAAAATATGATTACTCAAAAACCGGTTGGAATGTTGGATTTTCTTTCAGACGATTTTGTATCAAAATGCGTATTAACGTGGCTTTATAAAGTAATCCTTAACGGCGAAGGTAATTATTGGAATAAGCTAGCATTAGAATAATGGAAGAAGCATTCATCGTAGAAAATGGGTATAATATAACCAATAATAGAAGAAATATTCTTCCTAACAAACAAGACCCCTTTCGCCACAGAGCATCAATTAATGATATATAAACATGTCAAAGTTAGACATATATTAATCTGTACACTAATTATGGAGGGTAAGTGCATCAGAGAAAGAGCCAAAAGGTTTATAAACATTAACAAATTGGTTAAATGAGAGAGGAGCATTAGCGGCTTCATCATTCACAAACACTTTTGCAGGTTCAACTATGCAGTTTGCCTTAGGATTGATGAATGTTGCAATGGCTGTTCTTCCTTCCTTTCTATTCGCCACCACCCTATGCTCCGGACTTCTTAGCTTTCCGTTACCAATAGTCTACATATCGCCCCAAAAATAAATCAGTCATGATTCTGTTCTAAAAATGATATTGAAAACGGTTCTGGTCACATTCACACTTTAAGAAAGATTTTGTACTCTCGTTATTTTAATTTTAAACCAGGTCGAGAGTTTACCTGAATTTGGGTGCCAATGTTGACCACGAAGGCATTAGGTATAGCCTCAACTCCCATCCACTTCCCATTCACCATCATTTGAAGCCCTTCAACATTTCCTTGAAACAATATTGTGATGAGGCTGTGATCCAAATGTGGGAGAAGCCCGATTGTCAAAGTGGGGTCGGGACAAGCCGGGTAGTTGCTCGCTGTCACAAATTGTGTTTGGCTCATCTCTCCGAGATAGGCCTTTTCAAGCCCTAATCCTTCAGAAATCGCTTCCAAAATCCTCAAACTCACCCCCCTTATTCCCTCTAGGTACCTTGACATCACTTCCCTGCGCAAAAACAAACTAACGTGTTGCATATCGTCTAGTATCATATGTGCACGCCAATACTGGGACTCGTTTTAGGGTTTTTACCTATATCGGGTGGGATTTTGGGGCCAATGTTGCATGGACTCCTCCAAAGGGTGGCATGGATGCTTGATATTGTCCCTCCACAAATGAGCACCCTTTACCTTAAAAGTGGTGCTTCCCATATACATCCATCCATTTGCATTAGCCTCCTTTGAGATCTCCTCGCTTTCCCGCCCAAATAACTCCTCCAACACCGCCACCGCCTCCCCTATCACATCCTCACCCACCCCATGATTCGTCACCTGTACGTGCACGAAAAAACTCGTATCAGATCGTCTAGCAGATCATTTCAATCTGTCCGGCGAATTGATTGACAGTATGACACAAGACTCTACCAAGAAAAGCTACAATTATTAAATGAAATTAATTAAGTATATATGTTGAGATTAATTACCTGGAACACACCATATTCTTTGCTAGCTTGCATGATTTTGTGAAGTGTGTCTGAATTGGCAAGATCAATAATTGGGATAGTGTGACAGAGAGGGATAGGTTCGTTGCCAGCTCTATCTTCCATTGGGAAAACATGGCTTTCTGGAACAGATTCAACGTTGTACCACTTTGATGGCGCCATGGATATGCGACGAATTAATGAAATTAATTTTTTGAGGGGCAATATTTATGTATGATGTGTATCTCTCTCTGCCCCCTTTTGTGTTTTTCAAGGAGTCAGCCACTATTATTATGATTGACCAACCAATTACAAGTAAAGGAGGAAAATTTTATTTAAGATTTTTTACCATGTAACAACTAAAGGAATATTCTAACAACCCACAATAAGGTTTTGGCAACTTGAATTAATTATATAATTCCTCACAATTTCATTCGGCGAATTGGGTCCCTACTATATATATATATATATATTTTTAACATAGTGAAGAACTCCATGCATGTGATTTCTTATATAATCCTAGAAAATGCAATACCTAATATTACATGAATCTGTGAAAGTGTAATAGGATCCGTTTCGGATTTTGACTATCCCTAAATATCCTCCTAATTAAATTAGAGTGTTTCGACTATAGGAATGGGAATTAGGATTTAGGACTCGTCATACTCAATTAGAATTACAACTCACATACATGCACTTTTATATGATTCAAACTCCCACGGAAAGCTTTATCAACTGATTTGTATATCTCGTTGTCAAAGTTGATTATTTATTAATTAAGATGTTTGATTTTTTAGAAAATATTTACTTTGAGTAATCGGATAGATATATATAAATAGTATAGGCTAGTTTACTACTCCGTATTTATTGTGATGGAATAATAGATTTTGGATTTGTTTGACTATATTATCCTTTAAATACTCAATCATAAGTTTTATCAATCTATCATATCACTCAAAGTAAATACCTCTTTGAACTTTAATTTTAAGTAATCAATCATAAAAAAATTTTATTTTCGAAATTATATATTTAATTTTTTTTATTATTATTATATTATTTTATTGTTATTATAATATTAATTAATTAATTATTTCTTTATTTATTTCTAGTATTGGTGCTCTATATTTATAGGCACAAACTCAACCAAACATCCACAAGTTTTTCGATATGGGATAACAAATTTAACGACGGAACTTTAAATAATTAAAATAATTAATTAATTAATTAATTAACGATGGATTTAACGACGGATTTTTTTAATAATTAAAAATTAATTAATTAACGACTGATTTAACGACGGAAAAATAAAAAAATATATTTTAAATTTTTAACGACGGAATTAACGACGGAATATTTTAATAACTAAAAATAATTATCAATTAACGATGGATTTAACGACAAAAAAATAAAAAAATAAATTTAATTATTTAACGATGGAATTAACGACGGAATATTTTATTAAATAATCAAAAATAAAAAAAAATGAAAATTCCGTCGCTAAATCCGTTGCTAATTAGGTAAAAAAATTCCGTCGCTAATGCCGCACCATTAACGACAGACTGGATTCCGTCGTTAAAGCCGCGTTTTCTTGTAGTGATTAGGGAGTTCATTACATTTTAGTGGCTTTAACTTTTATAATAAATATCACTAAAATAGTGAATTCAATAATAGGATATGAACATATACCAAAAGAACTGGCATATATATTATTCTAAAACTAATTTCTACATATTTGAGGGGTGAAGGTTCCAATTTTTACAAGAAAAGAGACTCGAAAAACAAATAGTTTTACCCAAAATTACGAGAGTGCTAACTGAGGCCGTGACTCCTATTCAATGATATTGTAATGATTAAGTGTGCATGATACTAATTGTATTCATAATTTAATCTTTGCATTATTTATATTAATTTTTAGGCAAATGTCGTTATTAGCTGCTGTGCCTATGGTTGTCCGACTTTTAGCAACGAATAAAAAAAGAGACCATAAATTTTCTTGATCGACAATCTGGTCTCTTTTTTTATAAATTATTATATTATTACATATATGTCCTTTATAGAAAAAGTTTTTCGTTCTTAATTTTTTTCTCGAAATATTTAAAGAGAGAAAATGACATGTTATTAAGATGTTAGGTTGGTGTTGAGTTAAGGTTTGGGACGACCTTCTAGGACCATTTGTAATTAGGGGCTCAAAAAGTATTTGGTAGGTATGCTGAAATATTAGTATGTGGTATTTGTATGTGTTTTAGGATTCGCCGTTAAGGCTTGATTTTGGAGCTAATCAAGAAATTAATCATTTCAATCTAGATATAGGACCTAAAAATGAGCCCTTATTTATTGCAAAAACAAGGAATTCCCCATTCAAATTTAAATTATGCTTAGAAGAATTACATTATAGTCGAAATAAATTTTTCAGCATAATGTTTTGTCACAATCTAATTTAGATAAAAATACATATGCTAGTTCTTTGATTCTTTGTTAGTTTTGAAGTATATATAATTGTGGATTTAGTTATATCAAATTGGAATAGTTATTGTGAAAACCATCCTTGCCATATAAAATGCGCAAATAAGTACGAATTCTCATTGAAAGCGTATGAATTCGCTGCATAAGTGTCTAAATTCAAAAAAATATAAAATATTGTCCTTCATGGGATTCGAACCCTGGTATACGAATTCCTCCAATGAGATGATGAATTCACCATAAATCTTGATGATTTAAAGGCTTAAAATGGTTCCTATTTTATACATTAATATTGTTTGTATTTGATCCAACACCTATCAAATTAGTGCAATAATTATTTACTTTTTTAAATCAAGGATGCATCAATTTCTTCCTCTATATAGTCTATAGGGCATGCTCGATCAAATCAACTCCGATCGACATGATTGTGGATGAAATGGAGAAAATAGGTACATGCCTAGCCCAAAAGAAAATTATAAAATATGCTTTATGTTACATTAGATATTTATAAGGTAGTACATTGATAATTAAATTACAGAAATTTAAAGGCCGCGTCACAGAGGACTCGAACCCGAAACTTTTGGCCTCGGACATTAACCTCTTACCACTAGGCCAACACACACACACGCTACATTTATTATTCACTTCTTTTAATACAATTATACTCGTGTCTGTGTGGTTTGCAAGCTACTGTACGTGAAGCAGAGTTATATTTAGTACGCACCGAAGGTAATTACTTAATGTTATGAAAGAGTCGTAAACACTTTTTATTCCTACTTTTCCCATGCTTTTAAATTTTTTCGATATTTGAAAGTATCAAAATAGTCCGAAATTTAAACTTATCATCATTCTATCATTGAAAAACAACCTCCGATGCCAAAAAGTGAGATGTAGGATTTTTGCTTAAGTCATGAATACAAGAGCTCTAATTCTAAATCCAGCAGTCAAAGAAAGACAAATGAACATGTTTATATCACATTTATGGCCCCAAAAGTTTGCTCCAGAAATTATAGATAAAATTAATTAAGATTGGGGTATTATTCATACTTCTCAAAAGTCACAATAAGTTGAAAAAGGAAAACGTAAGAGATGGAAATATATAGAAAGTGATGTTACCTATTTATTAACCATAGCATCCCCAATACCAATCAATCTCTATAATAATTAACTAGTAAGTGGCCCGTCGAAATTCGACGGGAATTATTTGGTGTTATAATTAGTCTATAATACAATTAAATAA
>JAYJMF010000017.1:1350376-1369847 GCA_036873715.1 Salvia sclarea
TTTGATAGCTTGTTTTAGATTGATAAGGAAACAAAGAGATGTATATCATATAGATTTCGGATAAGGTAATCTAATTATTGATATATTCTTATATTATTTTAATATATAATAAATAAATTATTTTATTCTAAATATTAATGTTTAATTTATATAATTATTCTTATAATAATAAAAGTATATTTGACAATTTAATATTTTATTACGCTGACTCTTTTTTATTAGTATAGATTATAAAATCATTGGGCCTCTCTCATGTGTTGATAGGAGCATTTTTATTCAGATCGAGGGGATCGCATAGATATATCCTCATCAATATGCATATTCAATATTTTAATATCTTATTATTACTCAAAATTTTCAATTCTATGAAATACTCAATAATCTGTCTCATGTATTTTTTTTTCCGCTTTTCTTATTGGGTCGTCTCATTCTTTTAGTCTCATTTCTTTTTTGGAAAAAAAATTACACATAAAAAGTATGTGAACCTTATAAGGGGCACACCACCTCATAATTATCAATTTTATTTTTTAATTTCCATGCTGAAAAGAAATACCACAATATGAATGAAACAAATGAAATATAATAAAAAATATATAAAAAACAAAACAAAGTAAGTAAATAAATGTAAAATTAGCACGTATATATACTCTTTCTCTCCCCCTTCTATCTCTCCAAACACAATTTAATCTAATTATTATTTCCACTATCAAAAAAATTGTTTGTAATTTAATAAAGTGTTAATTTCGAAGACATTATAAATTATCAT
The DNA here is from genome assembly GCA_036873715.1 of Salvia sclarea. Classification (NCBI taxonomy): domain Eukaryota; kingdom Viridiplantae; phylum Streptophyta; class Magnoliopsida; order Lamiales; family Lamiaceae; genus Salvia; species Salvia sclarea. The sequence goes on from JAYJMF010000017.1 coordinate 1,351,143, forward strand.
TGAGATTGATGATCATTGGCTTTTAAGTATATTATTATGGATTAATTCATGATTTTATATTTAGGTTATTAAATTTTGATTTTATGCTTTATCGGTACGCTCCCCGATAAAAATGAAACTGTAAGCTTGTACAAGATTTGTTTGAGATTAAAAAAAGGTGTATAAGCTTAGTATATAATTATTTGACAACGTAATTATTGTTTATCAAAGCCTTTCTACTGAACTTCAACAAAAAGGAGAGAAAATGGAAAAATTAATTAGGGGCCCAAATCAAGATTTTTTATTAAAGGAAAACAGTGTCAAAGATTTTCAATAAAAGAGTATTATAAATAAAAACATTCATTTCTTCAAACAAACTGTATTATCTCCAACAAACCGCATACATAGAGTAAGTTAACCAAATATTATTCAGGAAGACAATATAAATTGAATTCAGATCTTACTTAATGTATTAATAAAAATATAAATACTACTTTCTTCTTTACCAATTGAGCTACATTTCATCATCTTTTTCTTAAAAAAACATAGTATAACATAGGCATTTTCGTATAAAAAAAGTTTAGTTTACATGTAAAACTAAATAACATCATAGAAACTATACGAATAATGGGGTGAAATCAAATTACTGTCACACCAAAAACAATACTCTCTGGCAGGAAAATTACACAAGTTGCAGTGTAGATATTTATAATTAATGACACAAATCTGAGAGGAAGAAATGAAATGATTAAATATTATCCATGAGTTTATGAAAAATAATTCGGGTGCGGTAAAAGTCGATATGAGCAGCTAACCTCGTCAAAAGTTAGTTAAGGTAAAATGTTTAAAAAAGGGTCAGTTATTAAAATAATGGAAGAAAAAATAATAAAAAAGAGTCAATGATTAAGAAAGTTTAATCCCAATCAATGAATGACAAAGATGTAATCCTATCTTAATTGATTCCCAAATCCCCACCAATTCGTCCTTATAAAAATGCGTCCACTTCCCTTCTTGGCTCTCCACACCACATATACATACAACTTTTGAATCTATACATATCACCTCTGCAAAACCTGCAGAAAAAAGAAGCGTAGGCCACTGTTTCCCTTTCCTAGTCTGTGTTTGTTGACTCTCTGCAAATTGCATATTTCTACGTACTTTACTTTTCCTCTCACACAGTACACACACCAGTTTGGCAACAATTTTAATCATGCTGGAGACGGTGAAGTACCTGATCGGAACTGCCGGCGCCAGTGGCTTCAGCAGCAAGTCCACCGCCGAGCAGGTCACCGACCTCTGCCCCGATCTCCGCCTCGTCACCGCCATAATCACCGGTAATTTACCCGATCACTGCCTTTTTTTTTTTTTTTTTTTTCTTTTCGAACAAAATTAAACGTCGGCGGCGCTGTGTGCAGGAGCGACGTCGGGGATAGGAGCGGAGACGGCGCGTGTGCTGGCCAAACGCGGCGCACGGCTCGTGCTGCCGGCACGGAGCTTCAAAGTCGCCGAGGAAACCAAGGCGCGCATTTTAGCGGAGTTTCCAGGCTCCGAAATCATAGTGATGGGGCTCGATCTCAGCAAGCTCGATTCTGTGCGCCGATTTGTCGCCGACTTTGAGTCGCTTCATTTGCCCCTTAATCTTCTCATGTAATTTTCTATTAACTTTTTCTTTTTTTCCAATTATTAACACTTTTAATTGTTAATAATGCTTCATATTAACATATTCTTTTCCATTTTCCATCTCTTTTTGTAGAAATAATGCGGGGAAATTCTCGTATGATCACGGTGTTTCTGAGGATGGAATTGAGATGACTTTTGCCACCAATTATTTAGGTAAATATACTTACTATATATGTTTTGAAATAAATCACAATAAAATAAATCGAGCACATCATGAGCAAGTACATACATGGGGGTCGAGACATTATTAATTTCGTTTTCTAATTGACTGAGTCTAAATGTGTAATGATTTGAATTTTTTTTTCCTCTTTCTGAAAATATTTTTAATTAGGTCACTTCTTGTTAACGAAGCTACTGCTGAAGAAAATGATTGAGACGGCGAAAACCAGCGGCGTGCAAGGAAGAATTGTGAATGTATCTTCGAGTATTCATACTTGGTTTTCGGGTGATATGATCCATTATCTTGGCTTAATTACCAAGAATAAGAGGTCAGTTTAATTAATTTTTCCTTCTTTTCTTTTTATTATGACGTGGTGTGTTCATCAGAAAATGATAATAAATGATAATTCTTGTTATCTTTTTCTATTTTTATTTTTTCTCCGACTCAGATTTTGTCTCACACATGCGCTCTATGATTACCAGATTATTGTTTATTTGCATAGATGGTGTGGTAGCAGCAGATTTATGATGACAACCTAAACAAGTGTATGTACTAATATTTAATAGACATGAAACATTAAGAATTTGAAGAGTTATTGCATTCGATTTGCTTTCTTGCCTAATTTTGGCATTAACAAACTGGTAGCTCTACTCTAGATGGTCTCACTTATCCGATGGGATTCTATATCCCCAATTCTTCGAGATATATGATGACACACAAAGAATTGGGGATATAGGATCCCATTCGCTCAATTATACACGTCACATGTATATATGTCTGATTTAGAATATATTGACAAGATAGTTGCTTGATATTTTCTTGATTTACGATTTATTGCTTTTTTCTTATTAGAAACAAGTGTAAGGAGTATTTAAAACCCTTACATAATGAATCAAAATATAAAATTGACTAATTTAAGAGTATCAATGAAAAGATGAGAAGAAATAAGTCCGAATTGACTTTCCTGATTGAATTTAAGATTAGGAAACTTATTTGAGCATTCAATTCAAATTCAGTTGTATCAATCTCTATACGTGTAGTGCTGAGTACGTAGGAAAGTAGTCAAACCTTTCGGTATATCGTCATTAATTAGAGATTTGTGAAGGAAAATTGGAGAATTAATGTGTTTGTTGTTTTAGTATATGGTAGCTTGTTTTAAATGAAATGACATTTATTACCGCATGCATTTAAATATGTGGTGCGAGGAATCCTAGGATCGAGGAGATACTGGGCTAAGTGAATCAGTGAAATAAATGTGAAAAAGGATTTATATATTAATTATCGGTTTGACTTTATTCTGATATAATCCGTGTCGGTCTTAATTTTTTTGATTTATGTGACACAGTGAATACGATGGGACACGTGCATATGCTCTCTCGAAGCTGGCTAACGTTTTGCATACCAAGGAACTTGCCCGAAGGCTCATGGCAAGTTTTTATGTTATAAAATTAAAATAAAATCTTCTTTTTCTTATATATATAATTGCTAAAAAAGTGATTTTTGTTGTTTTCTCAAAATTTGTCATGCAGCTTAGATTTTCCCGAAATGAAAAGGAATGAATTAATAAAACGTGAATTATTGTTGCAGGAAATGGAAGCCAACGTGACGGCGAATTGTGTGCACCCTGGCATCGTCAGAACCAGACTCACTAGAGACCGTGAAGGCCTAATTACAGGTTTGAGCCTTATCCAAGTATTAATTTATGAAAAAAGAAGTGATTATTAATTTGTGGTGGATTTATTAATAATTCCCTTTTTTGCTTTCTTTGCAGATTTGGTTTTCTTTCTGGCTTCGAAACTTTTGAAGACTATACCACAGGTAAATAATTAACTGAAAAGGTTAATGTATTCCTAATTGAGAAATAGGTGATTAACATAGAATTAATTGTTACAGGCAGCTGCAACGTCGTGTTATGTAGCAACAGATCCAAGGTTGGAGAATGTGAATGGGAAGTATTTCTCAGATTGCAATGAAGCTTCCACATCTAAATTGGGATCGAGCTCTGCAGAAGCTGGGCGCTTATGGGCAGCCTCTGAAATTATGGTCTCCACAGACACCAAAAAATTATTTCATAATTAAGTTTAGCAACCCAACAATTTAGGGATTAAACACAAATTAATGTGAAAAGAAAAAGAATTAAACAACTCTTGTGAAAGAATATATAATAGCTAGGAGGAATGTATAAACGATTAGTGTAGCACAAAAGTTTACTAATAGCCATATATGTGTGTATAAATAGTAGTTATGTTGAGTTTGTGTAGCTTCATCATGTTTGCAGCGTGTAAGCTTGTTTTGTAAAGTCTCACTATTAGCAATTCAATGTGATGAGTGATGGCTGTTAAATTTCATTGGATTTTTTTTTTTTTTTTTTTTTTTGTGTGTGTTTTGGTACCAATGTACCATGCATTATATAAAACACACACGTGTGTGTGGCTATGTTATTATACTTGCATATCACAATTGTCCATTAACATATACAAATTCACGCACTACATGTTCATGAAGAGCTTGAATGGTTAATTGTTGTGTAAAATGCTAAATAACATTAATCGTGTTGGTATTCCAACAATTTTGCTGGATTTGGACCAATTCTGTTCATTAATTAATATCAAGAATTGGTTGATATAGAAAGCTTATTTAAAAAGACAAAAGTTTCAACTATCTTTCTGTAATTGCAGCAGGAAAAAAGAAAAATCTGTTAAAATAATACTCTTAATTAGGAAAATGTGAGCTATCTGTAATATTTGTAATATACGAAGTTGGAAGCTTATATTTTAATTGTAGATGTGCGTTGTAGAAAGAAGTTGAAAAACTAGTAAGCGTGCGACTAATACTTTTTAAAACGATGACAGCCCAGGTCAAAATATTATCAATAATACATGCATTTAATAAATTAATGCAGCTATTACTGTTATTCTCTCACATAAGATTCTCTAACTATACGAGAACTTAATTAAAATTATAATTTTGAGTAGAAGTTTTGAACTACGGGAATCCATAACATGGTCTTTGTTGACCAGCATGTGGGTGTTCAAATTTTCTTGATCATCTTTGGGTGTTGTGATATATTAAAATGGGGCCTACTAACATGCATTATAATTAATTAAATTTAATCAAAGGTTGAATTTCTAAGATACTATGCCACACTATGCTATTACTGTATAATCCTAATAATGAAGATGACTTGCCTCTATTTATTCACCACCATTAGCACCAGCAGACAGTAGCTAGATATTGCAATTTGATCTCTTTTCAACAAAAACAAAGTTTAAGAGTCAGACTTTCTTGGCTGTTTTTATTTTGGTTTTCGAATTCTTAATTTTGTATATCTATTTCCTACTCTGCATTATTATTGAAGGGTACACTTTTTAGGGTAATAATATCATATGAAAGGAACTTACAGAAAAGGACGAATGTACCCCTCTTTGAGCGGTTTCAGTTTTAGATTATCGGGTCATATACTCATCTATGCTTTTCTTGAGATTTCCTAATCGTGAAGTATATGTACTCCCTATTTAATAGATTCGGATAGTCAGGATAAAAATAAAGAAGATTGAGCTGATAATTGTAAACCCACTTTTTTAGTCGGCTGTTTAGTAGAGTGTTTCAAATTAGCATACCTTTTTAGAATTTTGTTTAGTAGGCTTGTTAATAAGTAACATTAGGAGATAAAATTACACATTTCTCCTCAACCTAGGTCAGGTTTTTTCATATACTCTTCTCCTCATTTTCGCTCCCGCCATTGACTCAATGGAAGCACCTCCTTCTTGAGTTTTAGGGTTCCGCCAAAAGACGTGTCTTTTGTTCATGCTCCTTCAGCCAAAACTCAATAAACTGTGAAACAATCTTGCTTACTAGTGTTTACCCAAATCGATTTGTAGAGGGGATGTTTCAGATCTGACTTTTCCTCAACCCTATGCTTCGATTTCGCCAGAGGAAAAATATGCATAAAAGAAGTTTCAAAGGAATTAGGATTTGTATTGTGTTCAATAGAAAAAAAAAAAAAATGCAATTTCAGATGCGAAATTCTTGAAACCATGGACGATTTTGGAGAAGAGCTTCTCACCTGATAATCTTGTTCCGCAGCCGCCTCGTCGTTGCGCCGCCGCCTTCGTTTCCTCCTTTACTTTTCTTCAATTTCTTCCTGGGTTTCCTTCACCGCAGATCTGCAGCAAGATTCCGTTGAGAAAGAGGAAATTGAATGAGAAAAGGGCATGAGAAATTATATTATCTGGAGATTTGAACTTGAATGATGCGTAATATTGTCGAAGTCAAGGGGTTAGTTTTGTCAATTCAAATTCGAAATTTTACACTGTTCAAGGCATTTAATTTTATCATCCGTGAAATTCAAGTTGGAAAAGTTGGGTGGAACAGTGAAATAGGGCCGGGCCACTAAGCTGAATCGGGCCTCCCTATTATTTTATAAAGTCTACAGAACAACTCCAATTTCAGATAAATATTTCCTATATATCCGAAACAAGGCTACAGAACACTGCCTATGAGTGCAGAGTGTTTATATGGATACGAGCCAATTAATTCAAGTAATCTTTTTATTTGGATTTTGAGCTATGGAACTTGAATAGTGGATCATGAAACAGGTTTGCACACCATTTGTAAACGTGATCACCAATGACCTTAAATTAAAGAAAACATTTTTTTTCCCATTTCAATATATATATTTTTAGTACTTTATATGAATTCTTATCATGATCATCAAATTTACAAAACTATATAATAGTCAAAGTTGGAATTATTCTGACATTCGTCTCTTTGAATCTAAAGAGAGAAAATGACTATTGAAATTTGTTTTTTATATAAATTTATAAATTGGATGATTTTGGTAACAATTCTGATGTGTTGGTATAGAAAACAAGACTAAAAAGAACAAAGACAAATGCTAACATAAACTTAATAATAGAAGTGCTCGCGGAAAGAGTGCGACATATTACTTGTCGCGGTATACACGCCATGCGAAAAAGAAAATAAAAGAAAGAAGAATTTAATTTTTGTGGCACTTTTGGAGGAATGGGAATTGAGAAAATGGTGGGCCAAATAAGGTTATTTTGGGCCTGGAAGAAGATAGCGACTAATGCTTTAAGACGGAAACAACTAATTTGTACAACACAAAACAATGTGGCTCATCTTTATATTTATGGGTCGCCCATTATTCCTTCACTTTAGAGTTGTTCCACCACTATATGCTTCCTACCTTTCTTTTTTCTTTCAAATACATAGAAAAAAGGATGAATGCCTAAATAACTGTCAATTTCTACATCTTGTCAAATAAAGAACAAGTATGCATCTTAATAAATATATTGAAAAAAATCGTGTCACCTGTCATTTCTTACCAAGTGCCAATGTGTGATGATATATGACCTATGTAACCTACATTTTATATTTTACTTTAATATCGTTCCTATATCGAAGTGAAGGGTTCCTAGCCAATATTTTGAAAATCGGACCGGATAGTGAACCGTTCACTTTATCGGGTCACTGGTTCGACCGGTCAAACCGTTTTTAACGCCACATCCAAGTAGAACTTGAGGAATGAGTTCATTTTATGTGCGTTTTTTTTTTGGTCTATCTTGCTTTTAGGTAATTCAACATGTTATTGTTTTGCGTCTGAGAGGATGCACCGTGCAGAACGGATGCAACAAGGCTAAAAGTAGGGCACGATGAAGCTGATTTTCCTTGAAAAATAAGAATTGAGATATGCTTGCACCCAAAATCAAAAGGAGCCATTGCTTGCACTTTGGGCGCAATGATGACACCAAATAAAAATCGATCTGTTTCACGTTATGACTAATCTAACAACCGTGCGAAAATCCTAATTCATTAGAATGACATAATGCAGGATAGAGTAAAGTAAGGACAATCACGTCCACTAGAGTTTATAATGTGATGTCAACATGGAAAGCAGAAAAAAAGGTTTATCTCCTTTGAGGTTTGTACATTGGTTAGACGCCTAGCTCATGACATATACTTCCTCTGTTCCAATAAAATTGGTCCATATCTCTTATTGGACCGTTCCAATATAATTGTCCTACTTTATTTTAAAATACATTTATTATTCATACAATTAAAATATAATATATTTATATTATCACTTTACACTATTTTATAATTTTCCCAAAAGAAAGGATCTAATTTTATTGGGACGGACAAAGAAGTAAATTTCTACATAGATGAATGGTTTGACCTTTCCCACATGCCTCGATCAGAAATGATTTGAAATTAGATATCGATTTGGTTGAAGCAAAGTCATCTGATCATAAATTTAACCATTAGAAACCAAATTGATAAGCCACCACCAGAAGTTGGCAAAGAAACATCTGTATACATATGATATAGGCGATCCCAATTTCCATAATTTTTGAACTATTGTTAAATCGTAATTTTTTAATGTAATGAAACCAAATGGGCCTTTTGAAGCCCAAATCTCCAAATCGACACAGTCTGTGATAATTTGGGCCCTATTTTATTAGCTTTATGGCCCAATTGGAGTCAAGATAGCTACGTACTATCCTTGTAAAAATGAAGCTTCACTCTTATAAGCCGACTTTCCATAAAACCCTACGCCGTTGCCGCCTAAAACCTCCGGCGCCGGTGGCTCGCTACCAATTCCGACATGGCTTCGTTAATCTCCGAAGCCCTTCCAAAGTTCACAGCCGAGACGCTGAAGCTCGCCGCCAAGCAATCTGAGCGCTGCCACGTCGTTTCAGACCGTCTCCGCCGCGCCATAGAGAACTACCTTCGAGGTATAAATTAGAAGGACTATACGGCGTGGTATTCATTCAATTGTATTTCTCATGCCCATCTTTGTCCATTACACACTTCTGGAGGAAAATGAGAAATGAATGTTCGTCTAAATCAATAATGTGTTTTTCTGATTCATGCTCAGACCACAACGAGCAATGTTCAATTTTGATGCATCCTTGCTAGAAGGAAAGTGGTGTGGAATTTGGTTTATTATGCGTTTTGGTGTTGAGATGCAAATGCTGATGCAAAATTATGTGTTCCAGAGCAGGAATTTCTCAATATGAGGCAGAAGGTGCTAAGCTTGTCTCGATCATTCAATGGAATCAAGGAAGCTAACTTGCTCCTTCCTAGCTCAACCTCAAAGGAGCTCGTGGAAGATCCACTGAAGGCTATGGAACGCTCACAGCGGTGGAAGCTCTCGACTGCTTATGGAGATGCTGGTCTTAGATACCAAGAAAATCAAGCAATAGCATATGTCGCTGCTCGTATGCCTGCAGTCTACTCTGCCCTCTACCGAGTTCTCAGTGAGGTAAAGAAGTGAGTTCACTGAACATGTTTTGATTTGATCACGTAATCACTGGTTTAACTATCTACAGGATATGCCCCTCCCTATAAATTGTTGTTTGCGCATGGTGGTTTTTATTTGATAGCGCACTTAAGTTAATTGTTTTGGTAAATGTTGTTAGAAATATTGTCTTATTTTATTAGTATTGTTATTTGGTGAATTATGTTTCTTGGGGAGAAAAAGAAATTGTTGTGTTCCCGGCAATTTAATTTAGTTGTTCAACTAGAGTGGCTGGAGAGCTATTATTCCTAATTAGAACTTGATGATGGTGTTAGGTGAGAAGAAGAGTTCCCGATTTTGCTCCAGCTAAAGTACTTGATTTTGGGGCAGGAACTGGTTCAGCACTGTGGTGAGCCTGTTGGATTGCTTTCCTAGTTACTAAAAATATGTCGTGAACTGGTTTTGTGTTATCTACATTGTGTTTATTCAATTTTATAGGGCGATGATGGAGGTTTGGCCTGGGTCTTTGCAGCATATTAATTTGGTGGAGCCATCACAATCAATGCAAAGGGCAGGATTAGACCTGATTAAAGGTAGACTCGAGGATCTGTAAACTACATTTTACAATTTTAAACATGCTTAATTTATTTTCACTTTTTTTGTTTTTTTTTTGGGGGGGGGGGGTGAGTGGTGTAATTCTCTTTTGAAAGAGTCAAGCCTAACACTAGACCTGCTGGTCTTAGAAGCAGAAACAATTTGGCTCATTCTTCATTCATTTGAATCATAACCCCGAACTCAAATATTAGCTGGTGTTTTTGCATGATATATCTTCATTACTATGCTACTGAGCATGTCCATATTTGTGTCTTCATGCCTTGTGACTTTTGAGGGATTTGTGCTGAGAGAGAGAGAGAGAGAGGTTGTAGGGGTACGTCTTCGCATGATTTGCTTCTACTCTGCTGCTGTGCAGCTATTTGGGGTCATGGTTACTCTGTCATTTCTTGTTTTGACTATTTTTTGAATATCCTGTTTTGAGGTCATGGTAATATATTTATGTCATCCATTGGAAAGAGAGTAGAAGGAATGACTAGTAAAGGAAAATAATCTTGTGTAAACATATGATTGTGTTCTTGGAACTTGGACGTGATTGAAAATAGAGATAAAATCTCTCCATAATTAATAGTTTGAATCAAAAAATTAAGTTATACTACTATATATTTGAACACAATCCTTTTCTTTCTTGGCACATGCTGTCCTTTGCAACTTAGTTCACTTCTCCAACAAACATTCCTTTAATGTTATGGACAAATATGTGATGTTTGCTTTTGTAATTACTGTTGATCGCTCTAAAATCTGAGAATGAAGTCAGCAAACTCGTGGAACAACATATTGATATGCACTGCTTATCTATAATTTAGTTAGTCTGTGACTCATTCTTGTCTAATTTGAGGTTATGAACTTGCATCCTTGTTTATAATTTTTAATTTTAAGCAGCACTCTTCTCATTTTTTACCACACTTATATTTTCCCTCATTTGAAGTTCATGTATTGTCAAAAGTGACTGTAAAATGAATGTTTGGATAATTCTGATTTGTGTTTTGGTCCTTTTGGGTAATAAATGCAGATTTAAAAGAATTGCCACAAATACAAAGCTATGATAGCCTTCAATCGTTGACTACGAATATATGCAAAAAAAAGTGTGGCAGAAAACATGATTTGGTCATTGCTGTAAGTATCATTTTTTCAGCTATTGTGAATACTGTGGTTTTTGTTGTTTATATGCTTCTCAACATCATTTGGCTATGTTATGTTGGATGCTCAATTATAGCTTTAGTGCAAGTTATTTAAGTTCCATGGTTTAATATTAGAATATCTTGTGCTATCTTGTAAAGTCTTACGTGCTTGGGGAGATACCATCATTAAAGGACAGAATTACTCTCGTGCGCCAGCTATGGGATCTTACAGGAGACATATTGGTAATTTTCTCAACTTATTTATTGGTTTCCGGGCGGGCATGTAATTACTGGTCGATCACTATTATTTTTGCCAAATTAGCTACACAATTGAATATTCTTTAATCTGTTACTTTAAGTTAACTTATCTACTTTTACTTTTATACATCATTGAAGTATTTCCCCCCCAAAGTTGCTTGTTCCTTTGGGGGCATAAAGCAGGCAATTGGTAATATCTCTTTTGTGGTTAGTGGTTGGTTGCATGATCATTAAAATAATTTGACAAATGGTTGGCATTTTGTGGAACTGAAAACACCCCACAAACCAATTTAGTTCCTAGTGTTATTCATGTAAGGGTCCTCTTTGACCAGTCTTGCATTGGGGTGATTCTAGACCGACCCATGGGGTGGGTTAGTATTGAAATATGTTGAATGTCATGAGTTAGGGTTAGGCTATCATTAGAATCGGTGTGCCTGGGCAAACTGTCAATAAAATTTTCTCGTCATGGTTTTTTCATATCACAAACTGCGAGCAAAATTTCATTTTTCATATATGAAGAAGGAAAATGAGATATATATAGTGTTTACTTTCTCAAAAGATAATGGTTTCTTTAATTTAGGGGACTTCCCTTTTTGTTTTATGATGTAAGCTCTTTTGTATATGCACTTCCTCCGACTCTCCTCTCCTAAACCTCTAAAAAATTTAGTATAATTTTTTCTGCAATCTGATGTAGTTTATGAAAGTTTTCTCTTAACTTATAAATCTTGATTTTCGCACTGTGGATCAGGTTTTGGTTGAGCCTGGAACACCCCAAGGATCAAAGATCATATCCCAAATGCGATCTCACATCTTATGGATGGATAATAGGGTACTTGATGGCTGCATTTTCTGCTATCCTTGTTTTGTGATTTATTTCTGATAATGTGTTTTTGCTCTCCAGAGAACGCGGAAATTGAAGAATGCAGCCAAGAAGACTTCTAAAGATATAATGACACTAAACACTGGTGCATTTATTGTTGCTCCTGTGAGTAATGGATTGATCTTTCATATGCTGCATGTTATGTAACTTCTTTTCAGCAACCGGCTAGATATTGATGTGGATCAAATAAGAATTCATGGTTTTTCTTGCAGTGCCCCCATGATGGACCTTGTCCATTGCAGAATACGGATAAATACTGTCATTTTGTCCAGCGTTTGGAGAGGACACCGTCTCAGCGATTGTACAAGGTTTTTCTGAGACAAATCTTGCTGTAGCACTTCCACTTGTACATGAGTCTCTTTAAATCCTTCCTTTTGCTAACTTGGCTGTTAGTATGCAACCAATTAATTAGTCAGTGAACATTGTCCTCTAGATGTGCATTCCACTGTCCCCTAATGAACAGTTGGTTAGTCTGGACATTTCCTTTAAATTTGCATTTTCACTGTCACCCAGTTCAGCACAGTTACTACTCGTGGCTCTGTTAGTTTAAAGAAAAAAAGCACAGTTATTACTCATTCCGAGTGAAGTAGAAGGTTTTTCTTTCTTTGCATTGCCCTACTGACCAAACCTGTGCACAGTTGGATATGAGAGAAAACACTCTTGCCAACTTCACTCTCAAAATGTTCTTGCAAGTAGTAATGGATGGGACACCCATTTCTTGTTGGATAATGTTCAATGAATAAATGTGGCCTATCTTGTCACCAGGCCCTCTGTTATCTGGCCATCATTAAGAACCTGGGGCAGGGTCCAATCTTAATGTCCTAAAATGCACCTCCGACAAGCCCAGATCAGAAAGTGTCTGCGATCTTCTTTTTTTCTACCACCAGTTTTAATAGAGTCATCAACTAGCAACACCCTAAAAATCACCTCCTCTGCGACCATTGGCCATCTATTAATATCTTAAGTTACTTATCCCAGATGGTGCACTGTCATTGTTGTTGATAAGACCATTCTACCTCCTTGCAAGTATTGCTCAACACATTTTACTGTAAGCTCCCATGCCTCCTTTTTTCAGCACGGCCCTTGCGCTTGAGGAAAATGTTGATGTCTTTTTAAAAATCTGTTCTTCACTTATATGGAAAACAATGTTAACCGGATCACATTTTTATTAAGGTCTTCTAAGGAATGTGCACCTGTTTTTTCTTCTTCTTTGTTGTTTTCTGTGCAGTGTCAACTTTGTGTGTTCTTGAACAAATAAATGTGTCTATTGATTGGAGCACTTATAGTATATTGACTGTATGAGAAATCCTTGTAAGTTATTGTTGTAAAACTTCTGCAGCGTTCCAAGGGTCCTTTGCGTGGCTTTGAAGATGAAAAGTTTTGTTATGTTGCGTTCAAACGAGGTACCAGACCAAGGTTAGGTTTTTCTATTAATAGATTAAAAGCAAATAAATATATTATGAATGGCTAGAATATACTGCTTCCTTGACTAATATCTCCTCCATTTTACATTATTGTTGGTCCAACATAGAAGACATACCATGTGTTCTATGTTTTATTTGTGTTAAGGGCATAAGATGACCTATTATATCATGGTAAATATCACGTTAAATCCCAAACTATATCCACTTTATAAAAAATGTCCTGAACTTGCACAAATATTTATTTAAACCACCAAGTATCAGTTTTTTATCAGAAATATCCCGCAGCATTTTCTGACTCCCGGAATCTTGATGTGGCTCGGTGGAAGCCTCGGACTGCCTCTGAGGCTTACACCCCGCCCCGCCGAGGCAAAACTCTTCAATTCCCGCCTTAGGTATTTTACAACATTGAATATATGATTAAAAATTGTACCTCGATATTGTAACTTAGACCGACTAAATTTTAAATTTATAAATCTCAAGGGTAATGTGGAATATTCAGATCTCAAGGGTAATGTGCCTCCAATGGTAGAAACTAGTTTCTAGTTTCTTATATGCCACATCATTTTGGGAACTCTATCTACTTTTATCCTCCAATGGTAGAAACTAGTTTCTCATTTGAGGGTCCCACTATAATACAAAAAGAAAACACTAGAATAGAGGAAAAGAAAAAGGAAAAATGCAAAAAGTAATGTGGGTCCCATAAGAAACTAGTTTCTAAAACCTCCAATGGTGGTTTCTATTTTTTGGAAACTAGAAACTAGCACCATTTGAGGCACCCTAAGTTCTCTCAATAGATTTTGTAATTTAATTCTTACAGACATATCCTTTGCTAGATTTGGTACTAGATAGATTGTATGTTGTCTTGTTGTCTTGATCTTTCTTCAAATGTTAAATCCTACCCTTTCACAATCAGTTTATGGAAGTGTTTCTGTTGATATTCATATCAAGAATCTTGTTCAGGCCACATTTGCAATCATTTTGAGAAAGTCCTGTTCTCATAGACTTTGCTCTTAAATCCTTGATTATCTTTTTCTTTTTAAAAATTTAATTATACATTTTCATTTCTTACTGTTTGATCTGCTTAGTGTTTGATTTCCATTTTCTCCTTGTGCAGTCAGTGGCAACATTCTTTAGTCATGTTATGTCAGCAATCGGGGGAAATACTGCCGGTCCAGGTAAACCTCTGCAATGTTTCTATCCTTTGGCCATCTATATCAGTGAGAGTTTTTTCAATTTTTCATACTGTTCCTTTTTCATTATTCAGGAGATGCCGTGGTGAATGTTTACATTAACCATGAGAAGAAATTTGCTTTTGTGGAGATGAGATCGGTAGAAGAGGCTAGCAATGCAATGGCTTTAGATGGCATTATTTTTGAGGTAGCAACTGCGTCTAACTAAGAGTTTAAATTAAGATTTGTACTTGAATCTCTTTTATCTTTTGTTTGTTCTGAGATGTGGATTGCATACATTGGAACAATGCTTTTGCTTTTGAAACTAATTTCCTCTTTATTTATTCAGGGTGCACCAGTTAAAGTGAGAAGACCGAGTGACTATAACCCCTCGCTTGCTGCCACCCTAGGTCCCAGTCAACCTAATCCCAATCTGAATCTTGGAGCTGTTGGGTTGACACCAGGATCTGCTGGGGGGCTCGAGGGTCCTGACCGCATATTTGTTGGTGGGTTGCCGTATTATTTCACAGAATCGCAGATCAGGGAGCTGCTCGAATCTTTTGGACCGCTTCGGGGTTTTGATCTGGTTAAAGATAGAGAAACAGGGAACTCCAAAGGCTATGCATTTTGTGTTTACCAGGATTTATCAGTTACGGATATTGCTTGTGCAGCTCTTAATGGGATAAAGATGGGTGATAAGACGCTCACTGTCCGGCGTGCTAATCAAGGTGCAACACAACCTAAACCCGAGCAGGAAAGCGTGTTATTACATGCACAACAACAAATTGCATTGCAGGTAATGATACTTGGGTTCCTTGATATCCTTCAGCTGTTATCATGATCCTCAAGGCTGTTGATTATAAATTAGAGCCTGAGCCTGATGTACTTTTCTGGAAATAAATGTAATCTCTTTTGCATTTGCAGAGACTCATGTTAGCACCAAATATGGCACCAGCTACGAAGGTTGTTTGCTTAACGAATGTGGTTACCCCAGATGAGCTCAAGGATGACGATGATTATGAAGATATACTTGAAGACATGAGAACTGAATGTGGGAAGTTTGGTTAGTAATCTTAACTCTTCTACTTCTGTAAAATGTGGCTGGGCTAATGTGTTAAGTTGTTAAAACACTGATTCCCACTTTTGAACTGAAACTTTGCAGGTATGTTGGTGAATTTGATAATCCCCCGCCCGGTTGCCGGTGTAGAAGATGCACCAGGTGTAGGGAAGGTTAGTGGTTAAGCAGCTTTTCATTTCACAAAAGATGGCTTTTTACAATGTGTATGTAGCCTGCAATTGTATATGTTCCATCACTTATGATTCATGTATCTTGTGATGTATAGGTCTATTTGGAATATGCGGACACTGAAAGTGCTTCAAAAGCTCGGCAAGGGCTGAATGGAAGGAAATTTGGGGGAAATGAAGTTGTGGCAGTTTTCTACCCAGAAAATAAGTTTTCCGAGGGAGACTACAGCGGGTAGTTCCATTGCTGACATCCCTCTTGTAGGAAGTTTTATGTTTCTATTCTCGTCACTTATTTGGACTTGAAGTAGGTTTTGTTGCAAAGGCCTGTTGTGATTTAGTCCTGCACGTAACGAGCTCTAAAACCATATGTATGATATTATTATGATAGAACGTTTCCTAGTCTCTTATTTGTTTTTTATATTTTATATTTAAAGAGATACCTTTTTCTCAATGCTTTGATTAAGAGAAACAAGGGTTTTAGCTGAGTTTTATGCGTATGTTGTCTTGTATAATTTTAGGCCACATTAACTACCACTGTATATGGGAGACATTATGATTTAACAAGTCACAAGATGGAATCTCTTATTTCCGGTTGGGCGTGGTTGGTGTAGATCTTTTGAAGCTGTTAGGCAGTTCAATTAAAATTGAATTTTTATGCAGCTACTCAAATCTGATTCAAATAGTTAAAAGATGGTGCAAATAATAGTTCAAAATATTCAATTTGTTAATGGTTACGTTTTGAATTCCATTATCTCGTCGACTAAAATAGTGCATCTTCAGTTTCACTTTCATTTTCTATCAGAATATCAGGTTTTGGTTTCGATTATAGATGTTAATTGGGCCAACTCGATTGGGTTTACTATTTGGCTCGGTCATTTGAGTTGGTGTTTTATTTAGGTTGGACATTTTCAATGTTAACCCTATGGCGTTCGAGCTAGAAAGCTAAATGATAAAAAGTTATATAAATACCTTTGTCATGAAAATGATATATTTCTGTATGTTGTAAATTAGAGAAAGGAATATATAGGGGATATTTTCAGAAAGAATTCTCGTTTAAATAAATAATGTTAAACAATGTAACCTCGTTAAAATCTTACCTAGAAAAACACTAAGGAAAACTAATCTAGTTCTTCCCCTGGAAACAATCATTTTAGATCTGTGAATCGGCACATTTTGGTTTTCTCTACCAACTTTTGAATGTTAATATTTGCAATACTATTGTTAATAAATCCATCAAGTTGTCATTTGAACGAATGTGTTGAATGTTGATGTCGCCACCTTTTCGCAAGTTATGTGTGTAGAAGAACTTGAGAGAGATGTACTTTGTTCGATTACCTTAGATGTAGCCTTCTTTAAGTTGTGTGATACAAGCTGCATTGTCTTCATATAATACATTTGGATTGTATTTTGTTGAAGCTAAACCGCACAATTCTCGCACATTATTTGTCATATTTTTCACATACATCTTGACTTACTTTATGGATTGCCATAATTTCATAATTTTTTGAAGATGTTGCACTCAAAGTTTGCTTCATGCACTTTTAAGATATAGTAGTTCCTCCACTTGTGAAAAAATAGTCAGTTTGTGATATATTGTTGGAGTATTCCATGTGTTAAAATAAAAGGGAGTTTGTCCCACATCGGATTTGTTATCAAAGCAGGAGGAGTTTCTTAAGCTATTTAAGAAACTCTGAGGGTCTTTAATACCATTGCAACAATCACTACTCTATAGCCTTGTGATTAACTCAAAGTAAAATTCCTTGTTATTGGTTTAGAAAAGTGAGAGTTTTTCAAGGCTTGTAATAGTAAGGATTGGAGGCCGAGAAGGAGAGAAATACTGTACGATTGTAGAAATTTTTAAACAGTGAATTTTTTCATGTGGGCCGTGGTTTTTCTCCTGATTTGGAGTTTTCCAAGTTAAATTCTTGTGTTGGTGATTGTGTTTGTTTTCTTCTTCTTATTTCTTGTTCTTTTCTCCCAAGATCGAATGGGGAATTGATTTCCTAACAACTTGTATCAGAGCATGGCTTAGGTCTTTTGATATTCCAAGTATGCTATATGGTTGCGGCGTTGTCTGATCTTCTACGTCAATAAGGATTTCTTGAAAATGGTTCGGATGTCTCGGTCGGGTGTCTCTAGTGAGATGGCTATTCGTTGAGGTGGAGAAACGACACGTCAAGGCGAATTCAAGTGCGATTTTGACTTGGAGAAATTTGATGGAAGAATGAATTTGACTTGTGAAAAGTGGAAATCAATGAAGTGTTGATACAATTTAGTGTACAAAAGGGAGGTAAGCGAAATAAAGCTTATCAAGGTGGAGCGGTTGCGACAAAGGGCTCCAAACAAGCAGTTAAAGTTGTGATATATGACGCCTTATGAATGATGACATATATCTTTATGTCATGTCTAACTGCCATGGACGAGAATGCGGTGATGTTAGTTAGACCACATGTGCATTGGTTTGGCATTGATGCAGGTATGTGGTAAAAGTTATGTCGATGGCTGAAGGACTTCTAGGAAGGCCAAAAGCTAGAAATTGAGCAAAGTGTGTCGAAGGAAATTCCTATAATGGTTGATTTCAAGTGTTCTACTAATATGGTCGAGTAGACTTATTCTTTTTTGAGGATGATGGTTCTTTGGGTTAAGAATCATGATTGTCAGTGAAGACAATGGTGTTTTCCACGTTAAATTCTTGTGTATGTTTTCTTCTTATTTCTTGCTCTTTTTGTTTCTCCCAAGATTGAATGGAGAATTGATTTCCCAACATTTATGTGCATAAGACAAATAACCTATATCTGGTGTTGGATCCCAGAGGGGTTCTGAACTGGTGTGGGGGGGGGGGGGGAAAACCTATATCTGTTGTTTGGTCCCGGAGGGGTTCTGAAATGGTGTATGTTTGGGGGGGGGGGGTAG
>JAYJMF010000017.1:1395741-1419220 GCA_036873715.1 Salvia sclarea
AAGAATCGGTTTTGAGAAAGCGAATACACTACGTTCATCTACGCGAAACGTAGATCGAGAATATTTAATTTAATTTCTATTAAATTAAATTCCACGTCATTTAATTATTTGGTCAAAACCCTTTGACCACGCTTAACTAATAAGCGATTCCAACAGTTGGCGTCGCCACCATTGCAGCAGCTGACAGAGCTCATCACATCCTCCTCGGCATTGACGATTTTGACGTCAATCTGCTTGTCGACGAAGTCGTCGCTGATTTTGCTGGAGCTGCCGGTGAGTTCATTGTTTCGTATGAACTCGGTGGGGTTGGACGCCGGGGATGGCATGAAATCGTCGACGGCGTGGCCGCCGAGGGAGGCGGCGTTGTGCTTCAGGCATTCCTTGTAGGTGACACCATAGGATGGGGGCCGGGGGTGGTTGTGGTGATGCAGCGGCGAGTGGCGTTGGTGAAGGCGGCGGGGGTGGATTTTGGTGATGGATAGTATAAATATAATAATAATTTTCATTGTTTGGATAATAAATTTTAAGAAAAATAAATTTATTAAATTATAATAAAATCGAATCTGTCGGATATAAGTAAATCGAACCAAAACTTTTAAATTATAATATGATCTCTACTATGTCTACAAACTATATTGATTTATCATCGCTCACCAATAGGAATTTGACAGATTATAGTAATATACAATTTCGGACATGTGTGCACGGATAATAACTAAAGGCCCAGATGTTTAACGTGTTTGGTTTGGGCTCATAATCGCCATCTTCATTTTTACTTTTCCTTCAAATATTTTCCCTTTTATTTTCACTAATTTACTGCGAAGAATTTGCCGAGTTGAGATCTGTGAAATCGGAGAGGGAAGAGAGATGGGTTACGTGCTGCGGGTCAGATTGGCCTCATTCTTTACCGGCGCCGCGCTGGCGTCCGCCGCAGGTCTCTATTATCTGCAAAAGGATTACAAAATTGCGCACCACGCCATCGCTCAACAGGTTTCTCTTTCTGCCCCTTCTTTTGCTTTTGTGTTGAAATTGATTAATCTTTTTAATTTGCTTTATTCTGATTAATGCTTATTCCTGAGCTTGGTTAGCGAGTCTCAAATTGTTACATGCGAATCGACTGAGGTAGAATTTCGTGTAGATTAATTGAGTTTCTGATTATGGACAATAATATGATGCTCATTCGAAGTGGGGGAAAGAAAAGTGCCATACGAAGTGAATGATCAATCTAGAGATTAAAAGTGGTTGAGAAATGACATAGTGGAAGTGTGGTATAGAATCATATTTTGCATTTTGTTTTGCTTTTGTGAAATGTTGAGAGAATGATATTTCAAATTATTTAGTCAATATAGTTCTGTGTATAATCGATGCTAAGGAAAATGGATGTGAAAGTGCCATATCGGGTTTTACACATTGGGGTTAATGTTTGTTTTATCATTTGCCATGCACCGGCATAGGTTGTCAGCCACTAGAAAGGATTGATGTAAACCATAACCTTTGCCACCCTTAAGGCAGTGAAAAGTAGTTGGTTGGTCTGCACACGAGCAACAATCTAACTGTTTAAGTGTTCTGTCCGTCTTTTAGTCTCTACCTTGATGTGGAGGATCACCCAGTTGAATTGAGGCCTTTTGTTTATGATGCTTCTGTTAATCGTATTCTGTCTATGCATCTTTGTGCAAACAATCTTTGTATGATAATAGTACTGTATGGTGCTTATCCTGGATGGTCGTCTTTCATGTATGGTAATGGCATTATATGGATAAAATGACCTGTTGTGGTCAATACTCTAGGGGGCATTTACATTGAGTAATAGGATGGATAGATAAAAGTAATACTCCATAAGCTAATCTTCCATTCACTTTGATGGATTGATTAATTTTGAACTTGTTTGACCATATTATCCTTCACACTCAATCCCATGTTTTATAAATCTATCCTCTCACTCAAAGTAAATGCCCCCTATTAAGGAGGTGTTTACTTTTCAGTATTTAAAATATATAGGATTCAGTATTTGAAGAATTACATGATCAAAAAAAGCCCAAACTTGTCCAATCCGTCAAAGTATGTATGGATTAACCTATTTATTTGTTTATATCTAGTCTAACCATCCAAAGTAAACAAGCCTAGATGCATATCACTGTCAATAATGATCCCTTCTCCATTTTAGCCTGCTCTCTCGTTGTCTATCGGAGAACAAGAGATGAAATCATTGCCTGACATCATTAGGCAATGATTTCATCAGTGTCTTCAATTTGCCATCATTCCTGCTTCTCTATCCATGCGAACTCTGATCCTGCCCCTTTACTTGATATGCATTTATTAGAAATATATTACTGATTCTGATAACGGGACACCATCATGTGCCTTTCTGTGAGACACAACCCAAGCTCCCTTTCCGACCTAATGTGCAAGTGTTAGTAAGCACACAGCTTTGGCTGTTCTTGGGCCTTGTTTTAGTGGCACAAAGTGCATACTTTGAAGTTGCAAATTAAAAGACAATACATATTTCTTTTACAAGAAAGAGCTTGGGTCTTTTTGTTTCTTGAGAAGCTTGACAAACAAACTGAAACAGAGCTCTTTTCTCTGATGCTGCTTTGCCCGCTTCTTCTTCCTCCTCCTTCCAAGTATGAATACCTACCAAGACCTACAATCGAACGTGACAGACTCCAATTTTAGTAATTTGACAGCATGAATTTCTATACATCCTGTTGCTTCCATCTTGCTGAGTAATTTGAGAAACAATACAAAGCACAATTTGGAAATACCAGTGTAAGGTCCTTGTTTGTCCAATCATTCAGCTCAAAAAGTTGCTTTATCTAGAAAAGAGGTGGCTATGGTTCGCTAGTTGCTCTAGATAGTGAGCAAATACTTGGAATTTCATATATGGATATTGGTCTGTAATCTTTCCTTAATATTGATGAGGATAGGATGCCTTCGATTAGATTGAGAAGCACCTAATTTCATGCCAATTAATAGTCGACTAGGAACATAATTTCTCATGCATGTTTTGTATTGGGTTACATATTGATATGGTGCATCAACAAGCCAAAATAAATATCTTGTAAGCATGTTCTGTCGCATTAATTTCTGGTCAAGTTTTCTTTCGAGTAGTTGCATTTCCTGAACCAGTTTCCATGTATATTTGTCGAAGGGATCTGTGGTCTTATAAACAATCTCATTAACACAAGTCTACAAGTCACTCAGATGAAGCCTATTTGTTGGATCCCCTGTATTTCTCATGTCTAAATCGGATAATACTGCATTCACCTAATCAGATCCATGGTGTGCCCAATACAAGGATTTGCTTATCATCGTAGAGATTTGTAAATCAGTTCCTCTGCTAAATGTATAAAGTAAAAATGCTGATGAAATATAGTATTAAGGTCAATTGAGAGGTGATTCTACTCTTCTAGATACATGGATCTTTCTTGCTGCCAGAGAGCATCTATGGTGAGATCCACGTTCAAATAATAATAGCTGCTAAGATTAGCTAGACCGGAGATGGAATTAACTATTTGAGAACACGATAAATTTGAAAATGATCCCTTCGGAGTTAGCTTAATATGGGAAACGAAGATTTGATAGCTAGCGAGTATGGTTTAATGAGTTTGTTTTGGTTTTGAAATAGATGGATAGCATTTACAAGTCTCTGGACGAACGTGTATCAGCACTGGAGAAGTTGAAAACAGCGGAGGCACCAAAGGCTGTGGAGGCTGCTGACTAGTAAATTGTGGCTATTCACGTGTAATTGCTTTCTTTTGAACGAGGTTTTGGTGAAATCCATCAAGATGACTGTTCCATATATTGTAAGAGATACCATGAAGATGCTGCTCATTGCGAAATAAATCTTTTGCAACTCCACCTCCGATTTCTCTCCTTCTTGATTCAGGCTCTGCCTCGGCCTCATAAATATTGGACTTTCCAAGTCATGTTGCCGTTTTATTTTATTTCAGCCTCTGGAAATTTCTGAATTTTGATATTATGTGGAAAACTGGAGTTGTAAATTAAAGGATCGTGGATTATTGGAAACCACGTGAAAGGCGAGATGGTGAGCGTGGATGCATTTTGGGTCATAAATTTGATAAATGGGGGCATATGTGATATGTCATAATGTTCACGCAAGTATCCTTTATGTATAAAGGAGAGCTATTTTATCCTCCAAGTCATCAAAAAACAAAAGTAAAAATAAACAACAGTAAACGAATTACCAACAGGCAACAGATAATACTTTACTGGAAGCGGAACAAATAATAATTGGATGATTTAATCAATAACATGATGTAAATTTTGAGAAACCCATTTCAGAAAAGGATTAAAAAAGAAAAATTGTAATCATATGGAGTACTATTAATTTAACTTATAAGCTTCAAATATACTGATGAAATAATAAGAGTCTGTGATGGGGCACACGCACAGCACATGTATGGCCAGCATTGTTCCGATAGGAGTAGCAAACACAAAAGAGCACCACACGCCCAAATACACCCAAATTTGAAGTAGAAGTAATGGTGGTGCTAAGTCTACCGGCAACCAAGTCGATATTCCCGGCATGGTGTGAGAATTCGAAGCGCAGGAAAGTGCATTTGCGGCAGAAGAGCAGCGCAGTGCGGTGCGGGATAGCGGAGGCATCGGGGCAGCCGGCGCCAATGGGGCAGAAGACCAAGTACAAGGACGGGCTGTTTGAGAAGGCGTTCATGAGCCTCTTCGCGCGGAAGATGGAGAAATTCGGGCGCGGCGGAGAAAGGGAGAGGGGGCTGTTTGACTGTGATTACGAGTCGTTTGTGGAAGTGTCTCGGAGCGTGATGGAGGGAAGGACGCGCGTGCAGCAGCAGCAAGTAGTGAGGGAGGTGCTCCTCTCCATGCTCCCTCCCGGCGCCCCTGCTCAAGTAACTAAACTAAACTACCCCTATTTTTATATGGTTTTTAGTATTATGGCCAAGGTTGGTGTGACAAAATAAATAAATTGTATTGTACTATTTTGTGTGGCAGTTCAGAAAAATGTTTCCGCCTACAAGATGGGCTGCAGAGTTCAATGCGGCATTAACCGTCCCTTTCTTCCACTGGTTGGTTGGCCCTTCTGAGGTAGCTACTATGATTATTGAGAATGTTTTGGTGCATCATGATCACTTTTGCCATTTGGATCCCAACTTATCATATTCATGGCAATAATTAACTTTGTGCATTGTATATGTATCTGAAATATTGGCAATTCAGTAGGTTATAGAGGTAGAAGTAAACGGAGTCAAGCAAAAGAGTGGAGTCCTCATCAAGAAATGCAGGTACAAATATTGTGTTCTCTTATAAAGGCTAACCTAACCGGTTTTGACATCTGAGGGTATGAAGGTACTTGGAAAACAGTGGCTGCGTAGGAATGTGCGTTAATATGTGTAAAGTACCAACGCAAGATTTTTTCACCAACGAATTTGGCCTTCCATTGACCATGAACCCAAGTATGTCATATATAGTATCAATCGTGCTATGTTTTTCCATTATTAATTTTTATGTAATGTTTTGCAGATTTTGAAGACATGAGCTGTGAGATGGTGTACGGACAAGTTCCACCGCGGTTTGAGGATGACCCAGTATCAAAACAATCTTGTCTAGCAGATTTTTGTAAGTCTTCTTTTAATCTTGGATTAGTTGAGCTGATCATATATTTATTTTTTCTTCTATGCTTACTTCAGGCTCCATTGCGAACCCTAATTCCAGTCTTTGTCCCAAATTAAAAGCATAATTAATTTTTGGTGGCTGCAACTACAACAACTATCACATTGTCCGAGTATTGTATAAATTTCATTCCGTCGGTATATATACACTCTGTAATATTCTATCATCAGTAACTCTTTGACATACCAGATAAAGTTGTATTTGTAATTTTACTTCTTTAATACTATATTATTGTGCACGGACTTGCTACCGTAAAAGCAATACAATTCAGAAATTCTTCCCTAATTTTGACGGTGATAAAAATTGTAAAAAACCACTATTTTCACATCTCCAATATAAGATCATATCTCAAACTACCACCCAAATGAGAATGACTCTTCAACTTCCGCGAAACTCAATAAATGACTAACTAATCCCACCACATGCTCGTGGTTTCCGCCGTTGCCCACTTCTAACCCTTTTTTTGGTTTTTCTATCAGCGTGACCCCATTTGTCATGCCAAGGCAAAAAAGTCTAAGTCAATATGAGCTAATTTCAAATACTACTACTTCAATTATAAACATTTAATCTCTTGCCGAACTTAACTAAATCTTGCCAAATGTCATGATACTTAGTTACAAATCTGAAATCACAGTGTCGTGATTTTTCATTTTATATACGGTACTGTTCATTTAGAGTTTTGTGGGAAACCGTTTGACTGTGTGACGGATCATAACCGAAGCTAATTTCATATCTCAATATAATTTTGCTATTTATAATTGCAAATACATCAATTTGAATCCACATTTTTACATGTTTTATCATGAGATGTACTCATTGAATTATTTCAATTTTTTAATATTTTCGCCATATTTGCATATCTGCTGACAAAACTCAAAAGTCACAGTTCCAATATTCATTTATGACGCTCAAGTAAAGTATCGTTATAGATAATATGAGAATGACTTCATGTATATTTAGCACTCAGGCTGGGACTGCAGAGCATTTTGTGAGTTTCTCTAAACACATGAGGAAGATTCTTGGAGGATTGTAGGTGTGCCTAATCTGGGGTGATTTTGAAGATGGAGAAACAAGGTAATGTTTGAAAGTTGGGATTGGAATTTCAAGAGAATGGAAGATGAAATTAGATGCAGGTTTTGAAGTCGGTGAATATGAGTTTTGCGGAATCGGGAGAAAACTTTGTTGTTCGGTCTAGGCAAAATCTGTATGAGTTGTGGGGTATTCCGTAGGTATCATGCCTTTTGGAATAAAATATTTGAAAATTAAGATATTTAACTTGGAAAATTCAGATTATAGTAACAAATGAAAAGGAACAAAGATATCATTAATCCCATATATACACGACATTTGGATTTCTAGGAAGGTTCGGCAACATGGAGAGACGCTAAATTCCATATAGAAGACCGACTAAATAAAGGTAAAAACCCCAAGCAAGAAAATCCCAAATCATTTCCCCTTTTCCTCTCGCTGCACTGTTCCTGAGAGAGAGAGAGAGAGAGAGAGATCCGAGCCGCCCCCAAAATGTCTCTCCCTCTCCTCCTCCTCCTCCTCCTACTAACCCTTCTGGCTCCCGCCGTCGCCGAGATCCGCTCCACCGAGATCCGATCCGACGGCCGCCCCTTAATCCTCCTCGATGAGTTCGGCTTCACCCACCACGGCCAGCTCGAGCTCAACGTCACCCACCTTTCCCTCTCCGGATCCAACCCCGAAACCCCCGAGCTCTCCAAGGTCGGATTCTTCCTCTGCACAATCGACGCCTGGGCTCACGTGCTCCAGCAAATCGAGGACGCTCAGATCACCTGCGTTCTCGGATCCGATGCCATCAAGCGCGTCTTCACCTTCGACCGCCTCCCCAACCCCACCGCCGCCGCCTTCAATTTCTCCTATGCCGAGTCCTCCGCCGATCAGTACACCCTCATCTTCGCCAACTGCCTCCCGCAGCTCAAGGTCTCCATGAACGTCCGCTCCGCGATGTACAACCTCGAAGGCGGCAGGTCCAACCGCCGCGATTACCTCTCCGCGGGTAAAACAATTTTACCTAGGGTTTACTTCCTCCTATCCCTCATTTATTTCATTATGGCCGCCTTTTGGATCAATGTCCTCTACAAGAAGAGATCCACTGTTTTTGGAATCCATTTCTTTATGTTGGCTGTGGTTCTGCTCAAAGCGTTGAATTTGCTCTGTGAGGCCGAAGATAAATCCTATATTAAGCGCACCGGATCAGCGCACGGTTGGGATGTGCTATTTTACATATTTAGCTTCTTGAAGGGGATCACTTTGTTCTCCTTGATTGTGTTGATCGGCACTGGTTGGTCGTTCTTGAAGCCGTATTTGCAGGACAAGGAGAAGAAGGTTTTGATGATTGTGATTCCCCTTCAGGTGATCGCCAACATAGCTCAGGTTGTCATTGATGAGACCGGGCCGTTTGGGCAGGATTGGATCGCCTGGAAGCAGGTGTTCCTGCTCGTTGATGTCATCTGCTGCTGCGCCGTGCTTTTCCCCATTGTTTGGTCGATCAAGAACTTGCGTGAGGCAGCCAAGACTGATGGGAAGGCTGCGGTTAATTTGATGAAGCTGACTTTGTTTAGGCAGTACTACATCGTGGTGATATGCTACATTTACTTCACGCGTGTAGTGGTCTATGCTCTCGAGACTATTACTTCGTATAAGTACTTCTGGACTAGTGTGGTTGCGGGAGAGTTGGCTACGCTGGCATTCTATGTGTTCACAGGGTACAAGTTCAGGCCAGAGGTCCATAATCCTTACTTTGTGATTGATGATGAAGAGGAAGAGGCTGCGGCTGAGCAGTTGAAGCTCGAAGATGAATTTGAATTATGAGAGGATTTTGCATTTGCATTTGCATCCTCATAGTGATGAATGCTCCCCCCTTATACAGGTTGTCTAGTTCTTCCTCTGTGTATCCTTTTCTTTTACTTTGATTTTATTTTTCGCCATGGCCTTATATACGTGAACTAGATTTTAAATTCACAAAGTTGGATTGCGTCTTGTCAATTTTGTTAATGAAATGAATAGCTGAGAACTCTAGAAAATAACGTTTGTGGTTATAAATCTCGTTGATCAACTTTTTCTTAGCCTTTGTATGATTGATCATGACTTGGCTTCTGATTCATACACTTCTAGAGTACATTTAGGTTCTTTGCAGTGAATTCACACTTGCTGGGATTTTTCATGTTAAAGTAGATTTGGAATCCTTGAGCTCTTTGTACAAGCAGAGCTATGATTTTGCGGTTATTGTGTTGTATTGAAATTCATAAGATATTGGAACTATTTTAATTGGACTTGAAACCAGACAGATTTCTCCTCATCTTTTACTTCTTTTTTGTCCAAATGCAGCAATGAGGAGTTTAGACGTTGGAATGATGATCTGTTTGAGACTTGGATTTGGCTTTCATCATTAGAGTTTAGTGTCTCTCGCTCTTACTGAGTGTGAAGCTTCCGTGTTGATAGTTGAGACTAGATTAGTTTATCCACAACATTGTTGAGGTTAAGTTTAACATTGTTTTAAGAGAAGGTTATTTGCCAATTGAGATGCTATATCAAAAACTTTTTTGTGATGGTGGAGATTTGAATTTCTTTTTCCAATCCAACATTCATTATAGCTGGGAATTCTGATACCATGCTGGGTTAAGTTGATTCTGGTCGGGAAAAAAGGTCATTTTCCATAGGAAAGCTAAAGTGTCGGTGCCTATAGCTATAGTTTTTTTTTTTTTTTTTTTTTTTTTTTTTTTTTTTAAATATGTTTGGTGAGTTTGCTATACAACTTTTAAATTGTGATATTATTTCATTGCATATAAATCGAGACAGCTATATAATAAATACTTGTGATGTATAGAAGGCCAATATGCTACAGTTCTTGCATGAGGTTGTCCATCGATTGTTAAAAACTGAAGTGTGATTAGAAATAGAACAATACTTCTATGCAGCGGGCCACAACATTGTGGGCGGATCTGTCCCGGTTTGACCCGGGTCAAACCGTTGACTGGGTCAATTTTTTTAATTTTTCTAATTTTTTTCAATTTTAATATTATTTTCGAAACTAATGGCGAGTCGTTTGTTGTTTGCCGCCCTCTATTATTATTTGTCGCTCCTATTATAAGCCATGAGTCGAGCAAGGGGGAGCCGAAGGCGAACCCGGAACGAGCTTAAAGATAAAATTGTTGATAATCTCATTATCTATATATTAGTTTTCGGAGCCGAAGCCGGAGCCGTTTATTGTTTGTTGCCTCCTATTATTTGTTGTCGTGCCTCTAGATGGTACTCCGATGTATAAAAAATGATACTTAAATTAAATTAAAAAAATTAAAAAATAATTAAAAAAGTTGACCGGGTCAAATCCGCCTAGTTGACCGTATTCGATCCGACCACAACATTGTGGCCGGCCTCGTGGGAGAGCCCCTCTTAGAAATATGGGTGTTTGGCTAAAGTTTTTTTTCGAAGAGCTTATAAGTTGTTAGCTCTAACAGCTTATAAGTTTTAAGCCCTCTAATGATCTTATAAGATATAATTTCTTAAGAGTTTATAAGTTGTCAAAGTGTTCGCATAATAAGTTTATAAGTTATAAAGAGAATTGTGAGTTCGGATAATGAGTTTATAAGTTATAAAGAGAATTGTGAGTTTAGATAGATAAAATTGAAGAAAAATGAAATTAAAAAATTATGCGATAAAAATGTTAAACTACAATAGGTTATTTTAGTAAATTGGTTTTTGCTTATAAATTTATAAAAAGTAGAACAACTTATTTTTTAGAGAATTTATAAGTTTTTGAAGCTTATTTTTTCATAGCTTATGAATTATTTAAGAGCTTATTTTTTAATATATTTCAACAGTTTATATGTTTTTAAATAGCTTTATAAGTTATTTCAAAGAATTAATAAGTTCAGCAAAACATCTTTGTG
This sequence comes from Salvia sclarea, assembly GCA_036873715.1. NCBI lineage: Eukaryota > Viridiplantae > Streptophyta > Magnoliopsida > Lamiales > Lamiaceae > Salvia > Salvia sclarea. Next base: position 1,406,322 of record JAYJMF010000017.1, read on the forward strand.
ATTAAAAATAAAAACGGGGGTTGGAAGTTTGGGCTGAGATATTAAATAATGTACTCCCTCCATACAAACAAAGGGAGAGGGAATTAAAATTTGTATGTGTAATCTTGATCACCAAACCATGTAAAAGAGACATGAAATAGCCTACACCTGTTGAAAGAAAAAGGAGTTTGCCAAAATTGGCATTGGTAATCTGGAAAATAAATTAGCACTTACGTATGAATCCACCAATTTAGCTAAGGGCTTACAGCTTATAAATTTCTATTTTGTAATTTAAAACTTACTCTGTACGATATTTTTTCGACTTGAAAATGAAAACATATTATTACGAGGGCCAATTAAATGAGGCAAAAGCTATAGTAATCAAAATGGACATGTAGAGCTTGATTCTAACCACTGAAATGAAAAATAATACTTCATCCGTCCCATGAGAGTTGGCTTGTATTTCATTTCGGAGTGTTCCATGAGAGTTGACATGTTTTTTTTTTAACACTTTATTACTCACACTTTAAATAATATATATTCCTATCATCATTTTATGTCACTTTAAACTACTTTACTATTCTCCTAAATCTTGTGTTAAAGAAAAAAGGAGCCAACTGTCGTGGAACGGGGAGAATAATAATTATAGTCATTCCTATCCAAATATGCATTTTTGAATATGATGCAAAAATTGTGATAAAAAAATTGTGTATTAATTTTTTATCACCGTGAAAGTGGAGGTATTTGCTTGGGGACTACCCAAACATTAAATATAGCTTTTTCTTACATAAGCCCATATGATTTTAATTTTTAATTTAATTACTAAGGGTAGTCCGAATTATTGTAGTTGAAAAATAATTTTTAACATGCTATGTCAATATCACATTAAAAGTTATAATTTTCTAACTTTTTGAATTAATTTCTACAATAGTGTATGTAGAAAAGTAACTTTTACTTCGCAATTTATTAAATAAAAAAATATGTTGTTGGGAAATCAATTCTCCATTCAAACCCGAAAGAAACAAAAAGAACAAGAAATAAGATGAAGAAAACAGACACAATTACCAACACAAGAATTTAACGTGGAAAACTCCAAATCCGGAGAAAAACCACGGTCCACCAGGGAAAAATCCACTATATGATAAATTTCTACAATCATACAGTATTCCTCTCCCTCTCGGCCCCCCAATCCTTACACTATTACAAGCCTTGAAAACTCTCACCCCTCTAAACCAAGAGTAAGGAATTTCTAGCTAGAGTTAATCACAAGACTATAGAGTAGTGATTGGTGCAATTATATCAAAGACCCCTGAGCTCCTTAAATAGCCTAAGGAACTCCTCCTACTTTGATACAAATCCGATGTGGGATAAAATACCTTTTATTTTAACACCAGGAAATACTCAACATTATATGTTATAGATAATAAAATCCACAATATAATGTATACGATTGAACATATAAAAATGCATATATAAAAGATTGATTGCTTCAGAGTTAATTTTCTTTTGACTCTTTCGTCTACTCCATAATTCAAAAGAAAACAACGGCTCAATAAGAAAGAAAGTCAATGCTCAACAAGAACAGTTTGTAGATCGCAGAAGAGAGTAAAATATGCTAAAATGATATATTTATCTTTGCAAAAACTCATGTATCCCGATATACTCATATATATACATCACTTTATAATTTAGGGTGATGGGGATAGGATGGTTTGTGTTTCAATATAGTGATATATATATATATATATATATATATATATATACATCAATGTACAGGAGTCCACCTCATTTATCTTTGAAATACTATGCAAATTTTTGTTTGAAAATATGCATATTTCTATGTTGTAACATGCATGTTGCGTTTGTACTTATTCAAGTTTCTCTTGATACATATACAAGTTTTCCTTTATATGTGTGCAGGTTTTCACGTATCCGTATGTTGCATAATGCTCACTCTGAACAAAAAATCCTTCCCCACATCTTCCTCCGCCGGCTCCTTCAATATACTCCTCCGATTCCGGCAAACTCTGTTGTTTTTATAAAAGAGCATCGATCCTTGCCATTTCTAGCAAAGTTCACAGCCACCCTCTCTCTTGATTCCTTAATCTTTTCTCAAAACTCAATTTTTCATCAATTTTAGGCCGCGACAGGACCACTGTGACCGTCTCTATTGCGACTTCCATCATCGCTCTGGCGCCGTTGCTGCCTGCTTTCCTTTCTTCTCCGGCGAACAATTGCAGTTACGAAGAAAAAGAAAAGGAAAGAGGAAGAAGATAGACATAAAAATTGGAATTATATATGGTATTTAGTACTCTCTCCGTTCACAAACCGTTTGCCACATTTTTCTTTTTCATTTGTCCACAAATCATTTGTCACTTCTCATTTATAGTAACCTTTTAACACATTTTAACAATTTACAATACACTTTTTCAACTAAGTCAACAAAATTATTAAAACCCGTGCCGATGAAAATGTGGCAAACAGATCATGGAGGGAAGGAGTATTAGGTTTATTAATATGTATGGTAATACTTGGAGTGCAAGTATATTCTTATGTATATATAGGTATGAGAATGAATACATAGAAAATTAGTCCCATAATATATTTTCCACATATCATTTAACATGGTATCAGAGCCAGAAACTCGATAAATTAATACTCGATTAGTTAATAAACTCTCTAAGATAATAATTTTGGCCGGTCCCGACTCGGGGATAAGGTGCTAAATTAATAAACTCGCTAAAATTATAAGATAATACATTTTTGATAATTTATAGACCCTATATAAATTATAAATTAATAATTTCTTATAAAGTACATGTTACATTAATAATTTATGAAGGTTTCTTAAAAAATGTCTCAATTGTCTTTTTTTCTTGAAATCAATTTTACCTCGAATTTCATCTCTAATTTTCCTTATCATTGTATTCAATATTGTCCCTTGACTCACCTGCAAATCATGGTTACTAAAAACCCACTCTTGCAATTGCTTTTGAGTGAGACTTGAATTATCCTTGTTGTGCTTACATAATGTTATTCGAATCTCGTCAGTCATTATTATTATTTTTTTTTCACATCTTTAAGATGTGAAGTCATGCTGTGTGTATGATTTGTTTGTGTATAATACTTTGATCTTGTATTTATATAAAAAATATTGTTTAATATACATAAAATGATAAATTGAACACAATAAATATATAATAAGTTGGGAGATTCAAGAGCCATTTGAAACATAATTGGACCCTTAATTTGATATGTACATGCATTATACAATAATTAAGTAAAAGTATGAAAATTGTTTAAAAATTAAGTATTTTATTATAAATTAATAAGATATTAATTAATAATTATTAATTTATCGATTAATTAGTAACTCTTTTAATTAATAAATTTTGGTGGTCCCAAACGTATTAATTTATAGAGTTTCTACTGTATGAATCTTGGCTTTCAAAGTTAGGGTTCTAAGAGTTAGGGTTTTTTTAGTATAGTCTACTGTAATGTAACGCTATGTATCACACAATTGATATCTATAAAATAGACTGGTTTACATTTCATATCCCTTTATTTTAGACGTGTTTATTTGAATTTAGAATTGCTATTTTATATAATAGTATGCAAATCACATCTAAAAAAGTAACTAGATATGAGCCTATGACAATTGAATTTTAGAATTTATTATGGAATACTCACTCTACTAGGTTGTTCTCGGCGGCGGCTTTCTGTCCAATTTTCTCTATTCGAAATACAGTAAGTTGATTAATCTGACTCACTTATAAGCCATGACATGTTTTTACCTATAGATTTATAAAACATACTATTCAATCACCATATCTCGCAGTTTGTTTATTTCCTATCACTTTATCCTGTAGAAATTTCTTAAATTTTATTGCATAGTACCAATTGTGTTATCCCCCAAAAAACAATTGTGTTAAATATGTTTTAGTACGAAATTCTAGTGATCCTTTTATCCAATCAACTTGTATGCAAATTGAGTTATGTAATTTATATTGTGTAGTATAATTTATTATTTGAATATTTAATTTGTGATTCATTTTTAGTTTATCAGTATGAATAGAACGAATTTGAAGATTTAAAAATTATAAAAAAAAACTAAGTAATTAATTAATTTATATGGAAACAATTCAAATTATATTGGTGTTCACCATCGCATAATTCTGATTGACGATGATTAGTTTTGTTTCATTATACAAGGGTTACAGAATCAAATTGATTATAAACTACGTAGGTGTTGTATGCATTTGGGCTAGAATTTGATAACATATTTTTTTGGATTAAGATGAAGCTCTGTATCAAATTAGGTTCATACATACGCGCGCAAGACGAAGTAAAAAGTAAATAAAAGTTTAATAAGTCAATTTTGGTAGAAGAAGAATTAAATTTGATAATATTAAAGAATGAAAGGAGTTTCCGAACTCTGGAAGACAGAAAAGAGGGTAAGGTAAGACGCAAAAAAAAACATAAGATGTCGTTGGTTAAAAAGAAGCAAGATTGGGTTTGAAGAAAACAAAAGGAATTAGTTTGTAAAGAGAAAAGAGAGAGATAATACATAGCAGTGTGTTTGCATAGAGTATTAAAGCAGGTCCTTTGTTTACTTGATCTCAAGTTAACCAGGCAGAGTCAATACCCGAACCCTTGCAAGGATCACGCGAGGTGCGTTCTTGACTTCTCCCTTTGATACATTTCTACCATCGTAAACAAATCCTGCTTGCTCTTCCAATGGGGTTGTTGTCATGCGGTGTCGCAGAGCACTGCGCCTTTGATCCTCTCTACGGTGCATTTGATGAGGCTATTGACGGTTGCTACTGAGCCCAATGAAAGCTTGGCCGTGGGGACGGAGTCCACTAGTATTTGAAAGGCCACCGTGAGCAACGATCCCCCCGAACCCACCTCGGGCACTCCGGGCGCTTCGTTGGTGGGCCCGTCGGGAAGTATGGCGAAGCCGGAGGGAAGGAGGGCCACGTAGTCGGGGTCCCCGCCGCTCAGGACAATGTTCATCGCGTGGATATCTACAGGCGCGTAGATCACGTACGATCCTGTCGCGTCCGTGCTGCTCTCCTGCAGTATTAGCATGTTGCTCTGGCTCGAATTCGCGCTCTGTACGTACAAATTCACAACTTACTTTCAATAGCAACCTAAATCCAAAACCCTTTAAATCTGTTCAATTAATCTTACATTGACGCGGAGCAGGGAGACCGAATTTCCTGGATCACGGCCGTTGGCGATGTGCGCCATTTCTTGAACGAGGCCGCCATTGGAGAGAATATCCCACTTTAATCATCGTACCAACAAATTCAATTACATTAGATTGGATTAGGTTTATAGATTTAGATTTAGATTTAGGGTAAAGGAAAAACAAAAGAATACCTCGCTTCTCGAGTTCTCGTCGCGCAGGAAATCAAAAACTCTTTTGGGAGGAACAGGAAGCCAGAAGGAAGTAGCAGCGCTGAGCACAATGCCAGGCGGCCTTCCCGGATCGTCCATGCTCTTTCTGGTCATCACCCGAACGTCATCGGCGCCGCTGCCGGACAGCGTCGTCCACGTGTGCGCAGTCGAAGCTCCGACGCCCGTGCAGAAACTCATCACCATCCTCTCCGCCAGCTTCAGCATGCTCTTTCTACCTTCTGGAGTTGATATCACTGCAACATATATACAGTTACTTATAAATATATATATCCAACAAGAGAAGAGAAGAGAAGAGGTGAATATAATTTAAACCTCCAACGTCTCCTGCTGAGATGTTATTAGCCATGACGCTCGCAAGTCGTTCGCACTGTCTGTCGAGAGTTGCAACCCAGCGCTTAGCCCCAAATGCTAGTCCCGAATTAACCAGTGGCTTGTAGATACTGTGCACGGCTCTATCGTCTACCTCTACATGTTCTACCCATGTCACCTACCAAACAAATTAACATGTTAAACAATGACCACTCGATCTACTAGCTAGAGAGAGCAATGATTGATTACCTTAGAGTAACCATTAGGCAGCTCCTGTATCAAACAACCAGATGGCCGTCGTCTGCATCTGGAAATGGAAGTAGGTCTCAAGTTGTCTAGCGAAACATCAACCACCGCCCAAGTCCCATCGGTATGTTGCTTGCAGTATCTCACAAAGTAATTCTCGCGCGTTGGGACCAAAGGAGAGGGCACTTGGAACTCAGCAGTCATCTAAAGTGCCACATTGCTGTTAGCTATATATCAATATGTAATTAATCAACTAATTACTTGTATATACATACCACTTGTAAAGCTCCGTTGTAGTTGCCTGCCACACCAGTAGACAACACCTCCAAAGTCACTGATCTCGAAACAATGCTAGCAAACACATTCGACCACTGATTCTGAAATTAGCAAGTTCAAATTAATCAACCATCACATATATAAATGAATATGATGATAAAGATGAAGATGAATATATTCGTACCACATCCATCAATATCTCAACCAGGTTGATGTGGTTCATGATGACGACGGCCGACTCCCTTGATGCCTCAGATTTCAATCCTAGAGGTTTGGGGCCGATCCCGCGGGGGAAGGTCCTACCGTATTCCTCCTCACTCAAAATCTCAGCACCATTTTCGGTGCTTGGGATCCACAAGGGATCTCCACTTTGAGCCATTCTGATGAGCTCCTCCATTGCTGCAACGGCCAACTCAATGATCACCGGCTTATCAGCATCGGTAGGGCCTGACACTGACCTAAGAAGATCACCAGCTCCATAAACTTCCCCACCAATCCCTGTCTGACTCCCGAAATTCCCCACCCCCAAATCAAGCGACCGTGATGCGCCGGGGGATAGATGAGGATATGAAAGCATAGGTTTCCCAACATATTTTGCAGCTATCCCAGATATCCTATCAATCTGCATATTTACATTGATTCATCAATTATTGCTCAATCCAGACCTAATTAATGGAGATGGAGAAATTGAATTCTCCATTATTACCTCTTCCCTTAAGCGAGCATTTTCTATCCTGAGATGCTGCTCGTCAAATGACATCTCACCAATGGCCGCTGGACCTCCGCAGTTGGGACAGGTGGCATTGCTGAGAGCCTCTTTGTAGCGTATATTCTCCGCTCGCAGCTTCTCGTTTTCATTTCTCAATTGGGTGTTCTCGTGGCGCTCGTGTTGGGCCTGCACAGTTAAGCTTCTTCAGGGAAAGAAGAGATATGTAAATCTGAGGAGTTAAAAAACAAAAAAAACAAGAACCTTCATTTGAGTACGTTTGTTTTGAAACCAAAATTTAACTTGCAAAGGTTCTAATCCTAATCGTCGGCCGAGCTCTTTCCTCTGCTTGTCGTCGGGGTGAGGGCATTCATTGAAGAAGCTGTTCAAGTATTTAGTGAGGCAAAGAAAAATAAAGAAAGGAAGAAAGAAAGAAAGAAGAAGTAGTGAGCTTACGATTCCATTTCCTGGATTTGGTGCTGTGTGTGGCGATGATATCTCTTCTTCTTTGGGCGTTGATTGGGATCTTGATCATCGCCGGATGGTGCCTCCATAATATCAGTCCCTGATTTGCTCTCGTACTCCTCGTCTCTAATCAGGTCCATCTCATTCTCCGGTGTTTTGTGCGCCATATCCAGCAGGTGATGGTGGCTATCAAACATATTTGGCTGAAACATCTTACTACCTTCTGCTTCACCCGCCCTTGTACAAATCTGTCACTCAAATTCACCCATCATTTAGCTACGGAAAAATGCGAAAACATTTGAGAAATGCATTTTTAAGAATTTTAATGCTTATGTATACAGACATTCCTTGCAATCGCGCTCATTTAAGCATAGAATATTTTATTAAAAATGCCCAATTTTGACTCCAAGTGTGATTAAGGCCACAGATCTATCATTACTCTTCCTGGTGAAGGAGATACCATAGCAAATACAGGTTTATATCTACTTATTAGCACATTTAGAATCGAACAATTATACTGAAATTTAAACTTCATGCGATAGCTCATGGCCTAATGAGATCTCTAATGTATCTACATTGAGAATGAGTGTACAAAGAAATTAATGATTTTAGTACATTGAGAATGAATGTACAAAGAAATTAATGATTTAGGAAAATCGAAAAGGTGGTTCGCTTTTTCCCAACCCCAGTGCTTAATCACATCAGAATTCATGTACAGATTATTTTCTTAAAAAAAAAAAGACAGAGATTAAATTTTTTGTAATCCTACATCGATTTTAAAGGAAAACCCTAAAAACTCACCGACTAATCTTTGGGTCGGGGCATCGGAGTTTTCCGAGTCGCCGGCGAAATCATTCAATCGGAGATGGAACGAAGCACCATATAAACCCTAGAAACTATTCGTCTCTCTAATTCTGGCAAAAATGGGGTAATATAAAGTTATGCTGGGTTTTCTAAAAGTTCGTGCGTTGAAGTTTTGGTAGATTCTCTGGCAGAGTGAGCGAAAAGCAAATGGGATGGTTACATGTAACAACAGACTAGCAATGGACTTTTGTTTTGTTGTTTCTTTTAAGGTTTGATGGACTTTTTTGTTTCTTGGTTTTTGGATTTCAAACAGGACTTTTCATCTCTGCTGTCGTGACGTGCCAAAGGACTAAAAACGAGAAAAGGGGAAAAAGAAAAGAAAAGAAATACAAAGAAGGGAAATTGCAGCGAAGGAGTTGACAGTGAGAACTGGCCTTTGACACTCTAGCTGTATCGTTTTTCTTTTTTTTTTATCAAACCGTTGTTACATATAACGCCCACGAGATCTTCGGTGGTGTCCGACTCAAATCTTTTCGCTCTCTGTCCAAAAAATAAAATAAAAATAAAAACATAACGGAATGAAAAAAAAAGGTAAGGAAAGGAAAGGAAAGGAGCTAAATTGGAATATGAAGAATGTGAGAAGAAAGGCGAGATTTATGGTGTTTGTTTTCCTATGTTTTTTGGGAGAAATAGAATTATGGTTTTAGAGAGCGCACAAACATAGAAGTTGCGAAGAATATATAGACATAGAGGAGGTAAATGTGTGAGTGAGTGGACTTACTTTGATGGAAGAAAACCCTTATCCTGAATTAGGGTTTGGCGAAAGAGAGATCTGGTATTTCGAGGTTAAAGTGATTGCAGAAAAGCAGTTTTGGGCAGCCAAGAATGAAGGGTTTTCAGGTTTTATTGCAGATGGTGCCTTTCTTGTGAATAGAATTTAAGAAGAATTGTTAGCGTATGGCGATGAAAGGGAAAGAAAGGAAAAGAAACCCATGAGTAGGGGGGTGGGTAGGGCGAGAAATGTTAAAAGTGGGTGAAGGAAGAAGAAGAAGAAGAAGAAGAAGAAGAAGGTGGGAAGAGGTGAGGAAGAAGATGTGGCAGGAATGGAGTAATTGCAGAGCGTATAGAGAGGGTGTGATGGCATTTATGGCTGGGGTGGTTTTATTGCAAGGCCCTTGGGGTTGGTATCTGATGTTTAAATTTCCTCTGCCTGTATGGTGAAACCCACTTAATTCTCTCTTTTTCTTTTTTAAATTTCTTACCCCTCTCACTCTCCATACAACTCACTTCTTACTGGATCCATCATTTTATATTACTTTTTTTTTTAAGATAGTCTGAGAAAAAAAAATAAAAAATCATACCTTTATTTCTAATTATGCACATGTCTCCAGATACATGCATGATCGAATGGAGGACTCAATGTAAATTCTAACTATCACCACGCGCATTTACTCAAATCTGGTGTTTTTATTTTATTATTATCCGCGTAATTATGAAGTTACTATACATACGCGTGTGGTTACGATAAAATAAAAAAGTAGTATTCCAGAATAGTAAGAAATATAGAATTCGGATGGGAATGCTAGTAATGCAAAATAAAATCGCTTGCAAATCTCACGTTCTGTTTCATTAGTTGGTATATTTATGTACCAATTATACTATACGAACGGATGTACTTACGATAAAATAAAATAAATTACTGAAATATAGTAAGAGACAGAAAATTTGGGTGCATGGAATGGATGATTGTAATACAAAATCTTATTATCTTTGTGTCCGCTCTTAAATCTCGAATCTATTTTGATTATTTCGTACAAGTTCATATGGAAGTATGATCCATATATAATATAAAATCACAATGACATTATAACAAGTATACATTATTGGATAATATATGAATGAAATGGCTGCAACTAGCACATGCATCGAATATTATTTCTATGGTACCTGGTAATTAATATTTTACTCAATCATATGCATAACTTAGACGCGGTTAATTAGCATAAACTACAATATTAATTATAGTAAGTAGGTATATATTTTATAAAGCCGTCATCAATCAATGTTTATGAGACAGATAGTAATGATCCAAGCAAAATTACATGCCTGATTGAGTTGAACCAAATTAAATCACCATATATAGTTAAAGAGTTGTCTAACAAGTAACAATATTTGATCTATATATGAAATTAACTTTCCTATGACAGAAGTTTTATGTATTACGTAAGCGATTCAAACCTTGGACCAGATGCATGGAATAAATATTGTAATGCAAAATTATTTAATTTGTACTTAATTATGGCATTTCATTACATAAGTAATAAGTTCACTTAATAAACTGTGTAGTGCTCTTATGTAGATAAAATAAATAATTTTGGCTAGACTATGCCTTGAGATTTTTCCAAAGCCCCGTAGTCCGATATCTTTTAGTGCGGCTTATTTATTTTCTGGTGGTAAGAGAACGTCTAGTAAAATTTATATAGTTATTTGTTTATGGAAAAGTTCCCAGCTACTGTTTAAAAGTGTATTTTGGATAATTCAAAAACTTATATGAGAGCGAATGTTACAATGCATGAGAATCCTGCTTAATTGAGGCGAATGTAAAGATGTATGTGAATCGTACTTAATTGAGGTGAATGTGAAGATGCATGAGAATCGTACTTAATTGAGTGTAGTCCCGATATTTTTTAATTTACCTTTCAATTAATTATTTTATTAGTGGTCCCCATGTCTTCTCACGTGTGAGCGTTCTTACAGGAGACCACCACTTTAACTAGATAAAACAAATTCCATAAAAGTAGATTATATTGAAAAACGACACGCTCGACCAACAAAACCTAGATGAGATTCTAACTTGAACCGTTTTGGCCACGTATAAGATCACTTAACGGCCGGCCAAACCGCTCACTTTATGTTTATTTCTAGGAAAAAAGTGTCAATTAATACACCCCTAGTATCTACTCCGGTGTATGAATAGGCCCTAAATGTATTTTTAGATATATACTAATAAGCCCTTAATATTTATAATTATTAACAAACATGTCCCTTTCCTATTATTATCACTCTAAATTAGTTTTATGTCATATTTTATTAAAACTATTTTAATTTTGAAGCATTAATTATAAGAATCAATTATTTCTTTTCATTTATTTACTTATACTCATACTTTAATAATCTATATATTTCCTATAATATTCAAAATTATTAATTGTTTTATTATTATCTATTATAAATTTGTAAAATATAAACCTATTATATTTTATACTCTTTTTATAAGTTATATAATATTAATTTACTTAGATTAAATTTTAATATATGATCGAAAACTCTAGCTCGATATTGTAGCTTAGACCGTACTAAATTTTAAATTTATAAATCTCCAAGGTAATGTGAATGATTTGCATTATTCAAATGCATCTAACTAAAAATGATCAATTTCATAATGATAATTATCTACTATCAAGAATAAGTGAAACATTTATATATTTATATATTATATATAAATGGTCTCATAATATATATCTTTTGTTAATGTAAAATATTATAATAGTGATGAATTATGCTAAAATTTATTTAACGGTTTTTAGAATTTTGAATATAATGATAAAATTTTGGAAAGTAATCTAGATTACAACTTTAGTCTAATAAAAGAAAAATATTATAGTAATAGTCATACTAATATATAAGATATGTAGAATATGTAGAATTCTATTAATAAATTATAGTACATTAAATGAGTATAATATTTTTACAAACAAAAGATGAAGTGAAATAGAGAAATATGTTTACAAAATAAGTGAACATAAGAAAAATTGACACGAAGGTATATATTTTAAGGTGGAAATAGTAAGAGGCATATATACATTTTAGAAATTATAACACATTAGGATAATTTGTATTTAAAAATATACCGAGGGTGTATTATTTGGGAGTAAATATTGGGGGTGTATTTGACCCTGTTTGTTTCTCTTATTTTTATTATGATATAAGGTTGTAGCTATTATATAGAAATGAAATTTTTCCACAACGTACTTATCAGTGTATACTAACTAATTTTTTTTTGTCTAAGACAAAAGGAAAAGATTGTAATACAAAATAAATAAGATAGGATCTTGTAGATACTGTATATATAGTATAGGGTTACAGAGAGAATCAGATAAGTATATCAACTATAGAGACTTAAAATCGAAAAATTGATGACGTGGAAGTATATACGTTCATGATGATAACACATATTGGCAAGAGAGAGATGGAACGGAAAGGTATGAAGTGCATATATCATCATGTGTATATTTAACTGTTGTGACAGAATTCTCATCGATCCAGCATATAACATTGTAATTCGAAATTCAAAATGAAGCTTAGACTTATATATATATATACACGTGTTATTTTGGGCGTACAAGAAGAGTATATCACTTTCCTTATTTGGTCTATACCCCACACACAATCTTTATTATTCAACCCTATTTTAATTCTATATTTATAAAAATATCTACCATTCACCCCACTTTTTACTTTAAAAGTCAATAAAATAGGACCCTTTCTCCACTCACTTTACCCTTTTTCCACTTTAACATTAAACAACACAATTTTTCTTAAAACTCATGCCGTCCACTAAAGTGATATACTCTTACAGAGGGATTTTTTAAATTTGAAATGCTTTCTTATGTGTTATATAATGCTTTTA
>JAYJMF010000017.1:1419320-1432426 GCA_036873715.1 Salvia sclarea
GAATTTGAGTAAACTAACTTTTTAATAAAAATATTTACAAATCATGACATAAAATGATTCCCGTCGAATTTCGACGGCTTACAACCTAGTTTTTGTAAAAGAAAACCTAATTGGATACTAACAAACCTTTCATTTTCATTAAGAAAGAATTCTACCACAACTTTTGATACCAGATGATCCTACTCACGCAATCATTATCCCTGGAAGTCATTTAGATTGCTCCGATCTTTTCATGTTTTTGTTAGAAAAGTAAAGGAATTATTTGCTCATTGTCATTGGAATATTCTCTACCGAAATTAATTAGTGAAAATCAAGTAATCTTAAGTTGTTATATGGAGTAACTAGGATGAAGACGCAATTTTTTGCAGAATGAAGACCTAATTCTATGTTGGTTTATTATCATAACTTAAATTAAAGTTTTAATTTACAGGCATGATATTACAAATTAGAGTTTAATTTGTAATTTGTAATATGAGACACAAAAGTTGGTGGGTAGAACCGTACAAAAAGAGACCCAACTGCAACAAACGGCAAATGGTTGAAAACTGGTGGAAATCTTTTGATGCCTCTTCCTGTCTCCTAATTTATTGCTCTAGATTTTCTCCTACAATTTCTTCTTTCCATCAAAACATCAAATTCAATGTATAAACCTTGTTCCCTGCTATCTAGGGTTGGTTTCCCCATTTTTTTTTCTACACTCGCGAAGAATATGTAACTCTATACATCGCTGCGTTGTTTAATCCATCACATTGACTGATCCGCGGTGAGTTCAATGCTCTGGAATTCATTCCTATTTTGAAATTTCTAGTTTGATGTTTCTACGTGGTTGTTGAATTTATCTTCTTTTTTTCCCCTTAGAGTTGAATTGCAGAACACGTCATGATGATTCCAGATTCTTGCGGGCATGATTCGTCGATGGAGAATGGATCAATGGGAATGCCATGCACGCCGGAGGAAGAGAGGAGGATCGTTGAGGAATTGAGCGCCAAAGCTGAGGCTAATTTGCGTGAGGGGAATTTGTATTACGTCATCTCCAGCAGGTGATTGGTTCTCCTGATCGCTTCTGATTGTTTGATTTAAGTAATAGTCTGAACTAAGATGATTAACATTCCTTCGTTTTAGGTGCTTGAGGACTATCCATAATCTTAATCCTTCTGTAGTTTAGGTGGAATTTTGTGTTCCAATGATATAGTTTCGCGGAGATGGAGATTCCATCTCAGTAATGCTTTAGCACTGAGGGCATGTAACCGTGATTTTAGTTAATATCTCCCTTTGGTATGTTATTCTGATTTCTGAATATATATTTTCCTGTTTAGGGACCCAAATGCTGATTGTATCTTCGGCTAATTCATCTAATGCACCTATACATTATAAAAGAACTGATGGATGTTTGATCAGAAACTCATAAGCATTCTCCTTTTCTTAACATGTTGATGGCGCAAATAGAAAATCATATTTCTAATTGTAGTAATTTCATGTAAACAAGTTTTTAGTCTGTGAAATCTTGTTAATGTGTTTCAGAAATAAGAATACTGTCCTTTCTTCTAATGTTAGTGACGCAGGCCACAAATTGTGTCTGTACATATGATCGGGGGCACTGTAGCCCTTAGTTTGTTTTCTAGGGGTCGTAGTATAGGCTTTATGCTTCCTCGAAGTATAATTCTCTTGTATTATGCTCTAGCTGATTCTGAAGGTACAGAGAGAATTATAGAAACAGATTTAATCAAATTTGAGCTATGCCTCATTAGCCTCAAATTCTTTTTGAAAAAAAAAGAGTTCAATCAAATTTTTCATCCCCAACTTCTGTATTTTTCTTTATAATGCGCTGTGTGGAAGTCATAGGCTGACATTTTTGGATAAATATTTCACTTTCTTATACTGTGTGTGTGATTTTGACTGCTGATTTTCTCTCAAAAAGCTTATAACTCCTGTTTCTTTTACGGAAGCTTTAGCATAGCTTGTCAATTGTCCAAGAGAAGATTCTTTATGTTTTTTAATGTTGAAAATTACATGTATGTTACTCTGTCCACTTTTTGAGCAGGTGGTTTATGGCCTGGGAAAGGTACATTGGGAAAGTCGAGGAGGATTATCCATTTGATAGCAATTCTGTTGGACCTCCATCTGTGGCACCATCAAGTATAAAAGATAGGCCCGGACCAATTGACAACAGTGACCTAATTATAAATGAAGTAGACGAAGACCTGCAACTTCATAGAACTCTGGAAGAAGGGCGTGATTATGTATTAGTTCCAGAAGAAGTTTGGGAGGGGCTTCTGAAATGGTACTTCTGCTTACTGGCCTCATTCTTTAGCTCCCATATTTCAACAGAACCAATGATAGCACCCAGAAGAAATTTTAATTCTTTTTCCTTTATGGACAAGTAAATTTCTTCTTTTTCCTCAATTCCAAGGAGAAAAAATTCTAACAGGCATTTGGCAGGCTACTGCATGCTGTTCACCTAGCAGTTATAACATGTTCAGCCGTGATGATAGTTTAAAAGGAAACTCTCGTTTTTACTTTCCATCACTCGGTTGCCTAGAACTATACAGCTCCACAAACATATTACTTGGTGAAGGTCTAATATTTTTCTCCGCAGGTACAAAGGAGGGCCAGAATTGCAGCGAAAGATGATCTGTGTTGGGGAACAACATAAGCAATTTAGTGTGGAGGTCTTCCCTTTACGTCTCAGGTTAATTGACTCTAGAGACCAGAGCGAGGCAGCTATAAGGTTAAGTAAAAAGGTACATTCTTTGTGCCCGTGCTGATATATCCTTGATGTTGATGATTTCTATTGTAGAGTCTGAAGTCATAATATTTTCTTTTGTCGCCATTATATCTAACTGTTGAGATATCCTCAGCAGTCAGCACAAGAAGATGGCAGCACAAACTTGCTTACTTTATGTGTTCACTTCAAAATTTTGTTTAGCATTCACATCTTGTATGGGCTGGATTGACCATCCTTCCTTTTCCAATAACATTTATGTTGAAACTGTTCATGTATTAGTCAGAGCTATGTGCTTCTTGGATACCTTACTTAATATAGATAGACCTTGGAAGTCTTTTATTATCGAGCTGATATATTGGAGGTTCTAATAAATTAGGGATTCCCTGTTCTTACTTAGTGATTTTGTATTCAGGCTTCTCTACGTAGCCTCTATGAAAAGGTCTGTCAACTCAAAGGTTTAAATCCAGAAAAGGTTAGTTTGTATAATAAAGCACCTCATATGTGCAGATATATAGTTAAAAAATTTGTGATTTCTTCTCCTTCTGAAATTTACAGGTATGCATCTGGGACTTCTTCAATAAGCAGAAGCATACCATATTAATTTCTTCTAGCCAAACTCTGGAGGAGTCTAATGTGCAGATGGATCATGAAGTAAGCTCACGATGCTTTCTTATATTTTGGTATCTGGTTATGATCTCTGCTCCTTGGGTTGAAAAAGGAGTATTCTTTGAATTATTGAGTGCTGACAGCTACTAAGCATTGCCATTGCTGCATAACTAGATTTCTCTCTAGCAGTTATTTCTCTTATGCTTTTTTCCCATTGATAACATGATTGTTAGTTAGTTTTCTGGTTTCTGAAGGCCCTCAATCTCTTTCTATAGATTCTTCTTGAGGTACCAGTTGATGAATCTACCAGAGACTCAACTGGAAATAGCTTAGCAATGGTTCCAGTAGAGCCTATGAGATCAACTTCTTCTATTGCTGGTGGGCCATCTATGTCTAATGGGCATTCACACGAGCAAACTACCTCAATGTATGGGGATATGGAGGATGGACATGATGGTTTAAAGCCTGTACCTGGAGGAGATAGAGGTCTGGCAGGTTTGCAAAATTTGGGAAATACTTGCTTCATGAATAGTGCGCTTCAGTGTTTAGTTCATACACCATACCTTGTCGATTACTTCCTTCAAGATTACAGTAATGAGATCAACAAACAAAATCCTTTGGGACTGCGTGTAATTATTCTGTTCCTTTCTTCGTGTAAGATTTCTTTCCTAAATTTTGTTGAGCATGTGTTCTGACTATTTTTATCTGGCAGGGAGAGCTTGCGCTTGCATTTGGTGAATTGTTGAGGAAACTCTGGTCATCTGGTCGAACTCCAGTTGCACCTCGTGTATTTAAGGGGAAACTTGCCCGTTTTGCTCCCCAGTTCAGTGGTTATAATCAGCATGATTCTCAGGTTAGTTTTTGACTTTCGTCTAAATTTGAGGTTAAGATATATGGCACCTGCAGTTGTGCATTACTTTGTCTCTTTTTTTTTTTAAATAAGAGTTACCTTGAAAGTATATGTCTTGATATTGTCATTCAGTTAAGTATTAGAAGACATATCTGTATACAATC
This sequence comes from Salvia sclarea, assembly GCA_036873715.1. NCBI lineage: Eukaryota > Viridiplantae > Streptophyta > Magnoliopsida > Lamiales > Lamiaceae > Salvia > Salvia sclarea. Next base: position 1,423,666 of record JAYJMF010000017.1, read on the forward strand.
ATATGTTGTGTTAGTTTGTCAGGAAAATTGAATTGAATTGCATCAATCAATTATCTGATACTTAAATTTGATATTGAGGTAAGAGCCAAGAGCAGTCCCTTAAAGTGTGCGATGGCAGTATGCGATGACATTATTAATCTTCTTTTATTTTCTACAAACTATGGTACCTCTTACTTGTACACTACGGTCCCTTTCCTGTGATGTCCGGCCTTTATCAGTAATTTTTGGCATGGATTGAAACCGTCTGTGGATATAATCAACTTCCGTTCTTTGTTGACATCAGTCTAGAAAGATGATATATAATTGTTTTCCTTAGGAGCTTCTTGCTTTTTTGCTGGACGGGCTGCATGAAGACCTAAATCGTGTTAAGCAGAAACCTTATATTGAGGCCAAGGATTATGATGGTCAGCCAGATGAAGAAGTTGCTGACGAATTTTGGAAATATCACAAGGCCCGAAATGATTCAGTAATTGTAGATACTTGTCAGGTGAATAACATACTTTTATGTGTTTCACTCAATAACTATAAATTGTTCCTGTGTTAACCCAGAAAACTAATGATGGTTTGATATACTGATATGCTGCTCCTTAATTCACTAGTACAAACTACACAATAATCTGTCTTTTTCCAGCTGTGTTATCCTGCATGTGGGGGAGGCTGTTGATAAAGCTTGTAAATGTAATTACCTGTAATTATATATATATAAGGTCAAGTGAGTGGGAAGCGAAACTAGTTTATTGTTGCTGGTACGGAATGGTAGAATTCTGTAAGGAAACTGAAAGGGGAAAGCCATAGAAAGGAAAGGATATAACATAAATAAAAATAATATACTATCAAAGTTAATTTCAGATCCATGCATTGTCCTAGGAAGGATAAGATATGGGCTTGTTTTTTGTTTTCAGTATGTAGCCCTCACTGAATCAAATTCTAAAATTGAAAAAGAATGACTGTAATATTTATTAACTTCAAGAGACTTCTACAGAAAACAAACACCTATGCAAGAATCTACTTCTAATATATTAGTTTTTAGACCGTCAGGAAGTCCAGAAAATGAGAGTCACCATTCAAAATAGCTTTCTATCTTGAATATCTCTAACGGTTGGAGGGGGGTGGGGTGAAGAAAGGCATATCTTGACTTACATTATTTTTCTGTTCGCTGAAGCCATATCTTAGTAATCTGCTCTTTTAACAATCGCTACCTACATATCACCAAGTATCATTTGTTAGCAATTTGTAAATATCCAGAAATGAATGTTAATTATGTAATTGATTCCAGGAAAAGATTTTTGTTAAAAGTTTACAGTTGTCAATTTTGGAGCCTGAAATTCATTTCTCTTACATGATTTTCTTCTGTAGAATTTACCTAATGAATAATATTTGATAGGGCCAATACAAATCAACGCTAGTTTGCCCAGTTTGTGACAAGATATCTATAACATTTGATCCCTTCATGTACCTATCATTGCCACTTCCATCAGTGGCTACTCGATCTATGACAGTAACAGTGTTATATGGTGATGGAAGTAGCCTTCCTATAGCATTCACTGTTAATGTTCTGAAGCAAGGCAGCTGCAAAGATCTTATCCAGGCGTTAGATATTGCATGCGGTTTACATACTGATGAATACTTACTCCTCGCCGAGGTAAATAATATATGTGGTTCACATCTCTCATGTTAGGTTTTTGTATTAGTCTTGTCATACCAGCTTCTTTGAAGGCACAAGTTGACTTTTGGCCTGTAGGTCTATGAAAATCGGATATATCGATATGTGGAAAATCCATCAGAACCATTGGCTACAATTAAAGATGAGGAACATATGGTTGCCTACAGACTTCCGAAGGGGGATGCTGTGATGACAAGACTAGAGATATATCACCGGCACCAGGACAAGTGAGTTCTCTTTATGTGGGCATCTCACAGGCTTTTGTGTGGAATTAATGAGAACTTTAATTTGTGCTGGCAAATATCTCTTTCATGCATTCTTTGCTTGCTTAGTTTTTCTATCTAGATGTCTTTAAGTAAAACTGGTGCTGGCTTGTCTTGTGATAAGCATGTAAAATCATTCATCTTATACTCAAATTACTTTTGCAATTAAATTGGCACAGGAATTGTTAGTCTACCTGTAACAACTGTTCCACAGTTGGGAGTGAAGAGAGCCACGTTGGAACACTGTAATGGTGGTTGTAGCTATAAACTCGTAGTAGTATTATAAACTTAAAACTGCAGTGTCATTGTGAAAAATATTCAACCGTTTCCAATGAAAAATAATTTGATGAAAACCCTATTGAGTGAAACATTATCCTTTTATGAATGCATCTGGTAGCTACTTGATCTATCTGATTTGTTGGTTTCACCTTCAATCATCTCTTAATGGATTTTCTTCAGTGAGGGCAAGCTGTTCCTGACGCCATTAGTGTCTGACTTGGAAGATCCCCAATCTGGAGCTGATATTTATCTTGCTGTTGAAAGAATGCTTTCTCCTTTAAGAAGGAAAGAATTTGTTACTTCAACAAGAATGGACTGCAGCAGCAGAGAAAATGGCTCTTCTTCCAGTACCCCGGAAGAGCAAATGGACACCTGTACCGCCCAATTAGGACCAGGAACCCAATCAATGGAGGAAATAGAGGGAGAGGGAATGCCCGGCAAGGACTTTACATATCAGCTTTGTATCACTGAAGATAATGGTGACAGCTGGAAGCCTATAATGAAGGATACACCTATAAGACCTGGTCGTTTGACAAAATTCTTAATTGAATGGACTGAAAAAGAACATGAGATGTATGATGCTAGCCATCTACAGGTTCTTCCTGAAGTTCACAAATCTCACATTTTTGCAAGCAAAAGCAAGCAAGAGGCCGTCTCTCTATTTTCCTGCTTGGATGCTTTTCTGAAAGAGGAGCCTCTAGGCCCTGATGATATGTGGTATGGTAATTACTGTGAAGTTACTGTATATCTTTTTTGGCTCGTTGGTTTTTCTTACCTGGTGTGACATTCTTAAACTCGGATGTAGGTATTGCCCTCAGTGCAAGGAACATAGACAAGCTAGCAAAAAATTAGATTTGTGGAGGTTGCCAGATATACTTGTCATTCACTTGAAACGATTCTCATATAGTAGATGGCTGAAAAATAAACTCGACACAACTGTTGATTTTCCCATCCACAATCTTGATGTGCGCAAATATCTGAAAAGTAAAGATGCTTCTGCTGGGAGACACATGTATGAACTGTATGCCATTAGTAACCACTATGGGGGTCTCGGTGGTGGACATTATTCTGCTTACTGCAAGGTAACTGCTTGATCTGGATTCAGTATGCTGCTCATCATTCATAATTCTAGTTCGAGTATAAAATGTTCTTTCATGCAAACCCGAGAGCCGGAACTGTTCTGTTTCTCTGGGATTCACCACACCTTGAACATTGCCGTGACATTATTTAGTGACCAATATTAATATCTTACTTGATGACTGATGACTAAACTCAGACTTAATATATCTTCTTGCAGTTAATCGAGGAAAACAGATGGTATCATTTTGATGATTCTCACGTGTCACCTGTAAATGAGTCGGAGATCAAGACATCTGCAGCTTATGTATTGTTTTATGAAAGGGTTAAACATAATTCCAATGGAACATCGGACGAGCAACCAGAGCATCATATTCCTTCTTGATGTGTAATTGGCGCCCTTTTTGCTGTAAAAGGTTCTCGGGCTATCTGTTGGATAAAGCAAACCACAGTGGAGTTGACAGTGAGCCATGGCGTTTTTAGCCCAGCTAACAAGCATCGGTTGGAAATGAAACAGCAATGCATTCTACATTACATGGTTATGCTGAAAAGCAGAAGAGCTGTGGACCTGCGGTGAGTTATATCTATGAAGGAAGGAAAATTATTTGATGGGATTCTAATTTTGTAGGCAAGTTGTGGCTGAGATGAGATAACTGATCTAATCTAAACTTAATCTAGTCTATAGTCATTCCTTGAATGTATTGATGAATTAGTACTTTGTATTTTAGTTTTATCTAATCAAATGTGATAAAGTTTTTGGCTTGCTTTCTGGCGTGAGATGTGTGCTAGAAAAGATGTGCACCATAACTTTCCATTTTTTTGGAATAAAACGCCTACCAAATATGAGATAACTGATAAAGCTGCTAAAGTAATTCTTCAACTCTCTCTCTCTCTGTGCTGTGCACATGGAACTCAGTTTATTGACTGAAAAACTGTTTGATTCAGAAGCAGAAGTAGCTCTTTCTATTAGTCGATAAGATTGCAGCTTTAATGTATCTAGCTTTATTACCCCCCGCAAATAACGCATCTTTCTTCCACACGAAATTTATACATTTATACTACCTTTTTATGTTTTCTAAAACCTCCTCCTCAACTTTGAAATTGAATTTGCATGCTCCTGCGTGCGTGATACTTTATTGTTTGTGGCGATTGTTATTGGATAGATAGTGTTGCACATATGACTACATATTTAACTTGCGTATATTTTAATTTTTTTCTCCCTATTTTATACTTGTGATTTCAGTTAAATGAATCCACATCCCTCATTGTCTGTCTATATTGAGATAGCTGATTCAGCAGAAAATAAATTCAAGGGGATTTTATATCTCTTTCCATGAATAATTTGATTCGATCAATCCAAATCAGCCGCCCCCTTTCTTTCTTTCTTTCTTTCTTTCTTTTTTGTATTGCATTACTTTTATCTCTGGCTATATTCGATCTATTTGTAACTCTCGAAAGTAAATCCGGTGCCTTCCCTCACGGTTGGTGAGATCTCAGCAGTTTATGAACTATACTTAAACCGGCATCCAAGGAAAGCAATTAAAATTCAATCTCACATTTTGATATGGTTATGCAATTTAATCATTCGGCTTATATAATTTCATTTTATATTGTTATTATTATTATTAGAATAAAAAATGAAACACGACATTATAATCAAACTTTGCAGACAAAATCATGAGATGAGAATAAAGCAGAACATGAAATTCAGGACAAAGTTGATGAATGAATAATGTTTTCATAGGATCCCAATCCCAATACCTAAAAATCGAATAATAATACTATAGGAGGTGAAATAATAGTGGTGGTCCATGTTCCACAGCATCAAATCGAATCTACGGTAGACTAGAATGGCATAACAAGAAGAAGATTAAACATGTGCTTTAGTGCTTTTAGAGCTCATACCCTAGACAAAAAAATACAGAGGAAAAAGCACAGACTCAATGCCAGCCTAAAAGTAACAAAAGAGCAATGCATCTTTCTCATATCCCATCACTCAAATAATATAGCCGACCTTCCTAAATTCTTCATACCACTACCGGGGATGTCGTCTCACCCCTCGGGGATTTACTCGACAATGCAACACGAAGCTGTCCCTAGGCCTTTTCGTGTTCGAGTGAAGAAGATGACAATGGAATCTGCCTTTTCCTAACCCTCAAGCTCCCTGTTCTTCTTTCCAGTGATTCTCTCTCTGTAGATTGATTCCCTTGGAAATAATGATCAGAGATGAAATGCAACTATGGTTGAAACCATCAGGCACAAGACTGATAATACCCCTTGGAAAGGAAGCCTCTCCTGCAATTTAAGCAGCACATCATCAGCAATCAACGACTCTAATCCTCATGCACGATTCAGAATATCATAATTGCGTATTAATAGCCATGGCATTCTAAAAGCAAAATGTGAGATATCACTTTGATCTAGATGCTACTTTCCTATTTCGAGAAATCAAGCCACATTTTGGTAAAACTTTAACTATCAACCACGTATGTATTGCCAATCTGGAAAAGCAAACCATGTGTTCTTAAAAACAAACTTGCTATGGCGACTATTAAAAATTTCGACTTTTGGATTGAGACAATGTGAGATGGGCTTAACATGCTCAAAATTTGCAGGTAAGGGTGATATCCATTTATAGAGTTTTTTCTTAAAACAAAGAAAAAATATTGGTCTGCCTAGATTGCTCTATGTTAGCCTAAAGATAAACGCTTTGAAAAGGAACACTATACTCAAAGTAGCACAGCCATACTATGTGCAAGATGATTCAGACACAAAAAAATAAGAACAGATTCACCTTCAAAAGCAATACAACCTGATGGAAGGGGTATTAGTATAAGGAAAATCATCAAGTTGAGACATCCAAGAAGAATAAGGCACACATTCAAAGAAAAGGAATCATTAAGTGGTCTAAATTCTTCTACTTGATCAATTAACATCATCTCACTAAGGTTTTCACGTCATGTTCCCACTAAGCAGATCGTCTTGCAAACCCACCTGAACACAGATCTCTAATAGCCTGGACTTGAGGTTCCAAATAAGTTTCTACTATCGAATGAGATCCTTCTTTTTTTCCCTAATAATGAAAGTGGTTCCTACTTTCAAGCCTAGATGATATAATGCCGTTGGTTAATTCAACATGAGTTCAACTAATACAATAGATATATTCTCATATTTATACTCCGAAAACTTTCCACCATTTTATCCTAGTGGTTCCTCCTCCTCCAAGAAACTAGAGATCTAATCTACAATCACATCTACTTAATCACAAGCAACACCAACAGCAGTAGAAAAGTAGATCGCAGTAAAAGTGAAACAGTTGAAAATGGTAAGAGACTGACTGCATCGTCGGCAGTGATTGCCAAGTAGCCGTTAGAAGAATTGTCGGCCCCTGCTGGCGAGGACCCCGACGCGCCACCATCAGACACCGAAGAAGAAGAAGAAGAAGAAGAAGAGTTGGAATTACTGACCAAACCCGTGGTGTTGAACCCCAAATTATAAACCGGGGTACCGTCGGGATTGAACAACCCGAAATTCCTCTCGGAGGTCGGGCCGGGCTTCTCATTCTCATTAAACAAGGCAAAAACGTGCACATTCAAGTCCGAATTGGGCCTCATCGGCGTCCCCTTCTTCGTGGCGACGAGCTTGAGCAAGTTGCCGTTATACTTCCTAGCGTTCTCAGGCGTGGCCCCAGCCTCGTCGGCGTCCCCCTTGGAGGGCCAGCCAGTCTCGGAGATCTGCAGGCACACATTCTTATACCCGAGCTTCTCCATGGCAGCGTAGGCGGCGTCGACCTGGGCGTGGAACATGTTGTCGTAGTGCAGTCCCGATCCGGGGTCGACGACGCCGGAGCCGGAGGCGGCGCCGAAGAGGACGAAGTCGAGCTGCACCTGCTTAGGGTTGGATTTGTAGGCGAAGAAGGGGTAGGCGTTGATGAGGAAGGGGGAGCCGACCTTGGCGTGGAAGTCGAGGATGCAGGAGAGCTTAGGCGCCAGATCGCGGCGGAAGGAGCCGGCGGAGGGCGGGTAGGAGGTGTCGAGGACGGCGAGGTTGTGGGCGGTGGTGACGGAGACCTGCTTGTCGAGGTTCAAGGAGACGAGGGCGGTGTGGATGGACTCCATGGCGGGGAGGAGGTTGGCGGAGAGGGCGGAGTCGTTGAGGGTCAGGACCTCGTTGCCGATGGCAATGCAGCTGATTTTGGTGGCCGGGAGGTAGCACTGGACGTTGGATTTCACCCACGCCAGGGCCTGCTTCGGGTCGCGGACGCGCCCGAGGTACTCGTTGCCAAGCCCCACGATGAACTCCACGCCTGTGTTCGCGAACGCCTTCAGCACGCGCGGGTCGGCATCGTACAGCTTCACGCTGCGGGCGCCGATGGATTTCACCAGCGGGACCACGGATTCAGGGTGGGGGAGGTTGTTCGCGATCTGACCGTAGTTGATTCCTAGAGGAAACGCAGCCCCAACCAGTAATGCCGCTGCGATTCACCAATAATTAATCCCAGATTTCTATGTTCTTTCTCAGAAATTGAAAGGATTGATGATTTTTGCTTACCTGAGAAGAGGAAGAGCGGCAGTGAGGAGGAGCACCGGAGGGGACTCATTAGCTCCATTGTCGATGATGCTGGTAACGGCAATGGCGGTGGGAAGAGAGAGAGGTTGTTTTGAGCGTTGAACCCTGTCTGTTTGAGTGAGTCAGTGTCTGTTAAAACCTCCTTTTCCTTTTCCTTTTCCTTTTCCTTTTCTTCTTCTCCCCTAAAGAAAAAAGAAATAAAAAGGAGCCACTCCTCTATTCCTATTCTTACTTTTTGGCGTCGGGCATTTTTTATTATTGCATCATTTCCTTAGATCAATCAATCACGGTTAATACATAAAATTATCCTTGCTCAATTTTATATTTCAACTAATTAAATCAGAAATTTTATAACTATGGTCAACTCAGACACTCCCATTTCTGAATGTGACTATCACTAAACTATACTCCTATTTGTGTAATTATAAAATACATTGATTGGTGTGACGATGCATGTGCTCTTGATTTACTACTCCGTCTATTTCTTAATTATATACGTTAATTGTCATTTTTGTCAAATTATGACATCCAACATAAGAAGTCATCGTTGTGGACCTGTCATGAATCTATTTCAAACTTGTTTTATTAGTATTTAAGATGATTTTTAAGACAAATTGATTGTAAAATTATAAATAAATATCAATTTTTTCCATAAGTTATACTATCATTGTTGGTTAAATAAATACATTCTCTTTCTATCATTAGACCGTTCTAAAGAGACCTATTAAAGTTTGTTATAATTTGAAGTTATTTGTTTTAGGTATCATACTAGTTCGAATTCATAATGAACTCGTTTAGTCCATCAATTATATTGATAATGGCAAAATTGATTTGTACTCCCTCCGTCCCATTACAAGCGTCCATGTAACTAAGGGCACGGAGATTAAGAAAATAAGTATTTAGGGAGTGA
>JAYJMF010000017.1:1448627-1463827 GCA_036873715.1 Salvia sclarea
AGCACAATCATCTTATCTGCCTGTGATCTTTTCCAATGCCTCGCCATACTTGAAAAGATTTTAGAAATGTGGGCTGAGTACTTGATCTACCCAGTGGGAGTGCCAACAGAAAAATCAAGCATGCTTAGTATAAATAAAACATAGGGAATATATGCAATATTTATACAACTATTTTCATAAAAATTGACATGACTAGCTTATCCAATTGTTTATGTCCACCTTCATGAACATGTTGAGGGGATCGGCCCCAACAAGTCATTATATCATAGAGCGTTTACCCCACCCTTCCTCCGGCTCCGTATGACCATATGAGTTTCACTTCCTCCATATTGTCATACATTCTCGTGCACGCCCTTGGTAGACCAAGATACATAATATTACTTAGTAATGAACCAACCCCTTACGATTGGAACATTCTTATGTAAGTTTCTTACCGATGAACCAACCCCTTATAATTGGAGCATCTTTATGGCACACAACAATTGTATAAGCTAAAACATTTTAAGCATGCTTGACATTTTGCATAAAAAGGTTTTGGTAAGTAAAACTCACCTCAACCTCAAATGCATTTTGCTAGCAAATCTGATCTCTCGACAAAATAACTTGGCCGCTCTTTTTACTTTTCCACTCCTTTTTACTTATCATTTCTATTTCCATGAATCTCTATTTATAGTTCTCATTTCTTATGCCTGTATCATACCTATATAGTTGTAGGTTCGATGAATCACCTATAAATAGCTTTGAACAATAAGCTTTCAAAATTGATCCACGTAGCCACACTTTAATCATGTATTTATATTTTTTTGTATTAGTCAATGTTGGTAGAATTTTCTTGTCTTGTTTGAGGGTGAAAATGCCGAAGGCTTAGCTAGAAGGAAGAGGTTGAGTATCAAACTTGTCTTTGAATTTATTAGCCTAGCGTATGATGTGTATATTTGTTGTCTAATCTTATAACTCCAAATGTGGTTACATAGTTAAGAATAAAATATTCATTTAGAATTATCAATATTATTTTATTAAGCTTGATCATGTGTAGTATATATAGTATTCCATTAATTAGTTAGTGCTTGGTCTCAAATTTTAATATAATATACTCCACTATAATTAATCATTCATTTTATTTTAGTCACATATTATCTTATTTTCATTATTTTAACGTATATTTTTATTTGTAGTATTATACCATTAACTTAGATTAATTTTTAGTCTTTATGAGACAAAAGGGATGATTTCATAATGATCACAATAATGAGGGAAATTCACATACAGTTAATGCTTTTAAGAAAATTAATAATTTTTGGCAATCGAATCTTAATTCATTCGTATAATGGGAGTTCAGTGAGGTTAAAGAGATTTAAATTTAACCATATTATGTGATAGTCACCCTCTCTTGATTTGACAACTATTATCACCCCTATTATGTATGATTAATTGATCAAAGTAACTTATAAAATTAAAGCAAGAAATTTTGTAAATTATTCAGAATTTTGAGGAGTCTGCTTGAAGCGGGCTGTTATAGAACGTAAGACCTAAGACGCATTCAATCACCTTTATGTGTTTGTGTTTCACAAAATTGTTAATACAACATCTCATTGTTTTCAGATCTTCCCTTGCCCATCGAAATTTAGGCTGCAAACAAGTAAAACAACTACACTGTATACTCATAAAATATTGTGTACCAATAATTCAACTGTGTGCTCTAACTTCAACTGTGTTCAGAAATCAACTCTCTCATAATCAACTGTGTGCTCATTATAAAATGTAAAATTCAAATATATTGACCAATCTATGATTCAATTGTGTTCTCCCATAATCAATTGTGTGCTCATTATCAAATGAAAAATTCAAATGTAATCTAATCTATAATCCAACTGTGTCCTCCCATAATCGACTGTGTGCTCATTATCAAATGTGAAATTTTGATATATAATTCAATTGTGTCCTCTAAAATTCAACCGTGTCATTCAAAATGTAATTGTATTATCACATCCCTATCATTATCTAGTTGGTCCACATCCCATCCCCACCAAAAAACCAAGACTATATATATGGTTCGATTCAAATCAAATCACATATCTCATACCAATTCGCGAGTTTCCCGACAAAAAACAAGCATATGAACAATTAAGAGAATAATTAGCACCATAAATCATCACTACAAGGTCACAATCTCAATAATTGGTATCAAGATCACAATTTCATTTGAATTAATACACAAATTCAAAAAATTAAACAAAAAAAAACACCATAATTTTACTTACCCGAGGGAAACCGCCGCCGTGTTTGTTGCCGCCGCTGCCGTGTTCGCCGCCGCCGCGGCTATTTCTCCCTCAGCCCCTGCCGCCGTGTCTGTGGCAGCCGCCGCGGTTGTTTCTCCCTCATCCCCCGCCGTGTCGGCTGAACCCACAGCCCCGTCTGCCACTGCCGCTTCTCGCTCGCCGATGGGTGAGACCGCGGGTTACTCGGGCGCCCCTCGCTCGCCGGCCTCCGCTGCTCTTTCGGCCACCGTTGATGCTCGCTAGGCCGCCGCCGGTTCAGACGCTGGTAGCTTGCATGGTGGGCGCTCCTCCATGGATTTCAAATTGGGATAGTTTTATTAAAATAGACTAAAATTTGGGTATTTCCTCTAAAATATATGGCAAAAAAACCACTAAAAGAAAGCCTAAAATATAAACAGGGTCACCAACGCTAAAAGCCCATAATACCTATTGTTGTTCGCTAATTTGTTAATGGAGTTCGTCTCATTATCTCTTGTTGTTCAAATTCCAGATTGACGAATACGTGCTGCTGGCTTTCTTTTGCTGAGGAAAAATGTTCGGAAGCAACCGTAAGTGCCTACTCCCCTAACTTAGTTGGTTCTTATTATATTTTTTTGTATCGCCACATTGCTTGTTCTCTATTATCTCGTAGTGGATAAATCTGCTTAAGAACTACATATCCTATCTCTTCTCTTTTACCTTTGGATCAATATTTCGTCAATGTCAATTTCCTAATGTAAAGGCAATGATAATCATATTGCTTATATGCATGAATGCGAATGATGAGATTATTTTGTCATGTTACAATCATTCATCTGAGTGTCGTACAAAGCCTAATGCTGCTTAGTGCATCCTATTCTGAATTCTGAATTTGCATGATGAATAAGGAGTTGATGTTTAGATCCAGGGGAATAATAAAGACATGTAGCCAAGAGTTATGTTTTGATTGAAATTTCTTGGGATATACTTAAGATAAGGATTTACATCTCTACTAAGCACTTATGTCCTGTACAGCCCATGTGAGACATTCTCCAACTTCTCATCTGTGTAGGCCAACTGTTAACTTCTGTACTAACTCCATTATGAATTACCATGCCATCAGTTAACTGTTCAATGTTCTCTATTTGTGCGCCCGAGTCCTTAAAATTATTAATATAGGTAGAGACAAATGTGGGATCAAGTGTTTCATTGTTTATTTGACAAATGGAAGAGTACTGAATTAAAGATCTTTTATATGTTTTCTGGGATTATTCTTGTACATCATGATCTTTTTCCTTGTTCTGTTACAGCTTTTGGGCAGTCATCCAGTAGTCCATTTGGGTCTCAACCTGTTTTTGGTCAGACTAGTAGTGCTACTAGCAATCCTTTTGCCCCTAAACCTTTTGGTAGCAGTACCAGCCCTTTTGGCGCACAGACAGGGGGTTCCATTTTTGGCGGCATGTCTACTGGTGTTTTTGGTGCCCAGTCTTCTTCTCCTTTAGGATCCACTTCTGTTTTTGGTGCATCATCATTACCTGCTTTTGGAAGTTCAACCCTGACATTTGGAGCTTCAACAGGTTCTGCATTTGGAAACTCATCTTCAGCATTTGGTGGTAAGCAGTTCTATCCATATAAAGAATTAGGTGTAAATTATGGTATTCTCAGTTTTAACATTTGCTTGTAGCAATTGCATTTATTGATTTGTTTGTTTTCTACTGCATAGCAGTCTTATACACCCTGTTTTTTTAGAGTTCTGCTAATACGTGTCTCTTAAAATCCCAACATGTTGTCTTCTCATATGATGGTTTTGTGAGAATGGAGCGAGGCAAAATGTTTAGGCACTTTTTTCTCTCTCAAATTAAAGGTTTTAGATGTCCAGGTGATCGTCCCCTAAAAAGGCTAATATTTATCTATTTTATAGAATTTTTGTCTCTTCAGCATTATGTTTCTTCCTCCCACTTCCTCTTTTTTATGAACATTAATCTCTTCATTTTCATAGCCTGCTATCATTGCTATCATGTTCTTGACTTTGTGTTTGCATAAAGTGTAGTTCTTTTCCCTGCTGTATGTGGAATTTTGTTTGCTAATTTCAAGACCTCAAAATAATAGATATGAGATAGTTATATCATTTGCTTCACTCAAACAATATCAAGTATGTGGCCCCTTAAATGCTTTATGTGGTTGGTTGGTGGAGCCACAAAATTCAAGACAACTGCATCCACAAATGGCAAACATACACCTCAAATATTTTTAACTGAAAAAGTCCATGATATGAAAACCAAACGTATGTACTTATTTATCCACAAACTTGTTTCATGCATACTCACCATCTTTTAAATTTCCTCTTTTATCATTTTTTTTAAAATCTTACTCTTATTACTCATGGATCTAGTATTTTTAGCATTTAATTGTACCTAGTAGTCATTTTAGAATAAGTTTTGCCTTGCGATGCCTTTTTCAGTGCCTGGAGCCTCTTCTGAGGCACATGCCTTATTGAAGTTGCTAGCCTCCCAAGGCTCTAAGACGCCTATTATGAATCATGTCTGTTACAACTTACATTTATTGTTATTTTATTGACTATCTTCATATTGAGTCCATTTTGTCAAATGATAGGATCCTCAGTATTTGGACAGAAGCCCACATTCAGTGGTTTTGGATCTAATAACACTACTCAAACGAGTCCCTTTGGAGGTTCATTCCAGCAATCGCAACCGGCCTTTGGGAGCAATTTATTTGGTTCATCAACACCTTTTGGTGCTAGCCAACCTGCCTTTGGTGCATCAAGTAGTCCTGCATTCGGTGCAACTAGCACTCCAGCTTTTGGTGCCACTAGCACCCCTGCCTTTGGTTCTACCGCAAGCCCAACATTTGGCAGCACAAGTGGTGGTTTTGGTGCGTCAAGTTCTCCTTTTGGATCAAGCACTCCAGCATTTGGTGCTTCTTCTACTCCAGCATTTGGGGCTTCTAGCACACCAGCTTTTGGTGCCACAGCTGCTCCTGCTTTTGGTGCAACAAGCAGCCCGGCATTCGGTGCCACTACCTCTTCTGCATTCGGTGCTTCAAGTACTCCTTCATTTAATTTTGGTTCAAGCCCTGCATTTGGCCAATCAACCTCCGCATTTGGCCAATCGACTTCTGCATTTGGCAGTAGTCCATTCGGTGCCACATCATCCTTTGGAGCCCAAAGTACTTCCTTTGGTAAGCTTGTTTTCCATGTCTGAAATGGTATATCATTCCAAAGCAGGTCCTATGCTTGAATATTTTGTTATACAAAACAGATTCTTTTACCTTGTTTTGGTTGAGAAGGAAAAACATATTTGAATAATAAATCTGAAAAAGTACATGTCATATGCAAGTTAGTCTTTTCCATGGCAATCAATTACATTTAAACTAGTTAAGACCTGCACTTGTTCTCCATACAGGAAAATGATTGAATTTAGTTTGCACACTTTCCTTTGCATAAGTCCTAATAAATATTGCTACTAGGTTGGGTTTTATATGGAAACAATTTATCAGGTAGAGCGGGTTTACAAATAATGCCTGCAACTGCTGCTTCTGACCCTTGGCTTGAATAATTTGGTACAGGAGCTCAAACTACCACTCCTGCGTTTGGTAACTCAGGTTTTGGCCAGACAGCTTTTGGAGGGCAACGAGGGGGAAGTAGAGTAACTCCATATTCAGCAACACCTGAGACAGATGGCGCCACAGCAGGTACACAAACACAACCAACTGGCAAACTAGAATCTATCTCAGCCATGCCGGTTTACAAAGATAAAAGCCATGAAGAACTTCGGTGGGAGGACTACCAATTAGGAGATAAAGGTGCTCTTCTGGTTGAAATTTGTATTTCTTGAACTAGATAGAATTTATTACTTAATATTTTGCTGAATGTTTTGTTTTATGTTAAAAAACCAGGAGGGCCTGCTCCAGCTGGTCAGCCTACTGCTGCTGTTGGCTTTGGTAATTCAGGCTTTGCAGCCACATCTACTCCTGCATTTGGCCAGTCATCCGCGAATCCTTTTTCGTCTTCAACATCTTCCAATCCATTTGCTCCAAAAACACCAGCTTTTAGCAGTTCAGGCTTCGGAAATTCAACTGGATCTGCCTTTGGTTCTTCACCTTTTGCAGCATCAAATACAGCTAATCCATTTGGTTCTACATCATCAACGACATCCTCCCTATTTGGCTCCTCAGCTCAACAATTTGGAGCCAATACCTCCCCTTCTCTTTTTAACTCTACCAGCTCGTCTCCTTTTGGGTCACAATCTATTTTTGGGGCTTCAACATCACAGGGGACTACATCTGCATTTGGTACTGGCATGGGGTTTGGTAACACTCAGTCTTCCCCATTATTCCAGTCAACAACACCTACACTTGCACAGACTAGTTCACCCTTTGGCCAGACATCAGCATTTGGTCAAAGTGCACCAGCTTTTGGTCAGTCGAACCTGTTTTCTACTCCTTCTTCGGGTTTTGGTGGCAACTTGTTTTCCAGCAGTTCATCACTTCTAAGCAGCACCGGCGCCTTTGGTCAATCAACTGTAAGTTCTTCATGAAATTTATAGGTTCTTGTTTCTTTGCTGCTTCTTTTCCCTCAATTGTAATATACTCTCACTTTAATTTCTTTGAAGCCTTCTCTTTCTACTCCATTTCAATCGGCACAGGCGGCTCCTGGGGGTTTCAACTTCAGCAATTTTGGCCAGTCACAACCAGGTGAATCATTGCTGAGAATTTTCAGTGCGACTTGATAATGTCGTTTCTAGTGCTCTCTCTCTCTCTCTCTCTCTCTCTCTCTCTCTCTCTCTCTCTCGCTTTGGTAGCTCCACATCCTATTTCACTAACTATCTTGTATTTGCAGCTGCTCCAAGTGGCTTTGGTGGCACCCCAGGCATGTTCAGCAATACTGCTTTTGGACAAGCGTACGTCACTTGTTTCTTCACTTTTCTGTTATTACACACTACATATATGAAACTAGAATTGTTGGATGCATAATTTGCATGATTGATCTTTGCTCTTTTGCCTTAGTTATGGTAACTCCTCCATTCACTTTCCCACCACTCTGTGTAGTCATTACAAAATTGGGATGGCACTGGAATAACTATCTTATGTCTCATGACCCACCCTTACTATCCCTTCTCCACCTCAAATTCTGTCTTACTTATAATTGTAGTTTGAAGACATAATGGATTTCTCTTTAATCTTTTTACAAGCTTGAAAATGTGTAGGAGGGTTTTAGTATCATAAAAATCTCTCGAAAGCCATTAGTGTGGCCGACCTGAATGTCCTCCCTTCCTCTTGTGCTCTGAAATGAGTTGCTTTGTTTTTATTTTACAGGCCGGGCACTCAAAGTACTGTTGCTGCACAAGCAGCTCCCACTACAAATCCCTTTGGAACTTTACCTACAATGCCTCAGGTGTCAATTGGTCGCACAGGGACTTCGCCTTCTGTTCAGTATGGTATTTCTAGCCTGCCAGTAAGTATTCTTACACATAACCAGAGAAATGTAGAGAGCTTGCATGATGTCTTTGAGCATTTTGAAGATACATGTAATTTGTAAGAATGTATTGAATATGTCTTATTTTCAAACAGGTTGTTGAAAAACCAGTTCCCGTGAGAATATCATCCCTTTTAACATCTCGGCACCTTTCCCAAAGGCGTATAAAGCTCCCAGTTAGGAAATATCACCCTAAATCCAATGGTCCAAAGGTACATTTCTCCTTCCTAAATGAAATTCTACGTGCATCGAATATGTTTTCGGGGTTGATTTCTTATGCAGCTGTATTGGAATTGCTTTCTAAATACACATTTTACTCCTTTTTACCCAATCTCCTATCAGGTGCCTTTCTTTAATGATGATGAAGAAACAGCAAGCACGCCAAAAGCAGATGCTCTATTTGTTCCCAGGGAGAATCCAAGAGCTCTAGTGATTCGTCCATTGGAACAGTGGCATTCTAGATCCAGTGCAGAGAAAACAAAGACCACTGGCACTCCCTTGCATGAAAATGGTATATACCAGTATCTTTCTTTGCTTATTGCTGGATTGTTTTGGTAGTTTTTGTGATTATGAGTGATTTCTAGAGTAGCAGTAAAGTCAGATGTTATGACATGATGGATGGGAATATAGTAGTACAAATACCTTCGGCACAATTTTTTCGTCTTCTTCTTTGAGCTCACATTGTCCTTTATCTTTGTGTGGTTTTTGTAGTTTCTACATAATGATCTTGTTTATTTTACTCAAAAGAAACTGTTCGGATTAAGAGCTTTTATAGTACTGTGCTCATCTATCTCTGACATAGCTGAAAGATATTGTGCATAAATGGCCTCTACTGCTTCATATTTTTGCAGTTTTGCTTGAGGTGCAAAAATATGGTAATTTGTCAATGATGATCTTGTGGAACCTCTGGTCTCTTATATGCTCCCTGTTATGAAATTAATTGAAAATCATTTTATTGGTGGAGTAGGACTGTAGGAGGCTTCTGTCATCCACTTACGTGGCATTATTATTTAAATGGGTTCTTTCAAAGTTCTACCTGAAAAGTTTGGTTATCCCCTAAGCTCTCAAACACAACAATCTATTTTTGAGTTCTGTTGTTGCATGCCGATAATTAATGGTGTACTGCTGGTGTGTTTCTTAACAATCAATATGGCTAGAGGATTGTATTACAAATTTCTAAGTACATTGAATGGGGGTTCCTTCATTCTCTTTCGACTTTCAGTACAATAGCATCTGCGCCCATCTCAAGGACTTCTCAGGCTTTCATTAATAGAGACTTTGGGTCTCATAGCAGAAGCTATTGGAGATATACATTGTGCTATATTATTAAGATGAGTTTAGCTGGATATTTTATGCCTAGCTACAGCTACTTTTAAGATCTTCTCCACTCTATATCTCTTTCCTCCTTCGTGAACTGTTTTCTCTTGGTGCTGGCACCCCATGATTGAGAGCTTAACTGGACTATTGGCTCTAAATGTGTTTTATCTGTCAACTTCTATAAGTTATCTTTATGTCCTTTTGTCTAATTTTGACTTTTATTGGTCATAAACAGGTGAACTCCATCAAGATGGTTACAATTCCATAAATGGGAACAGGACCAAGGACAAAGATGGTAAATTTGCTCTTCCATTTGAGATTTTGCAAGTATCGTACTTGAGATTTTATTATATAAAATTCTGCTGGATCTCAAGATAGGTTTTATTTTTGTACATGCTCTGTTTTTCCTTCACTGTCTTACCTGATTACCTTGTTTGAAAAGTTAAATCCACTGGTTGTATGTATTATCTTTATAACAGAAAAAGGTAAATGGTATGGTTCTCATTGGGGCTTTAGATGTGATACATTATTTGATAAGGGAACATAAATATGCTAATGACTGAAGTGTTTAGAATCTTTTACTTCTCAAACACAGCAGTGGTTCTCATTTGAACCTTCCCTAATATATATAAATCTGGAAAGTTGAAACCCCATTAATAGATATAAATCTAGATATGGTGTCTCGCATTACTTGTTCTGCTGCCAGAAATCCTTTCATTCTAAATTAATCAATTATCTGATCTTCGGTATAGTAACTTGGAGATTGTTAATCTTTGATATCCTACGTGTGATATGGTAATTTTGAGATTGTGATCATTGCAACTAGAAAGAACTCATAAATCAGAGAGAATTCTGTCACGAAGCATACTGGAGCAGCAGACTGAAATTGTAGAAGTTGCACAAAATAATCGGGATATTCTTATAGTTATGAACTCTATCTTTTGTAACTATATGCACCTGACATTTCTCTTTAATGCAAAATATCCCAATTTGTGCAATCTGATTAATTGTCTAAAATGCAGCTTCCCCAACAGAAGATCCGATGGAAAATGGTCTGTCCAAGGAACATGCTAATCATGTAAAAGGGAACCCGAAAGCTAATGGTGTCCATGATGGTCTTTCTACAGAGAAAGGTGACTCCTACATAACTCTTACAGGGCATCGAGCTGGTGAAGCTGCTATTGTTTACGAGCATGGGGCTGGGATTGAGGCACTGATGCCAAAGCTTCGCCACTCTGATTATTTTACCGAGCCACGGATCCAGGAGCTGGCTGCCAAGGAAAGGGCTGAGCCTGGCTATTGCCGCCATGTGAAGGACTTTGTTGTCGGAAGACACGGTTATGGCAGCATCAAGTTCTTTGGGGAAACTGATGTGCGTAGGCTTGATCTCGAGTCTCTTATCCAATTCAACAACCGAGAGGTGATAGTGTATATGGACGAGAGCAAGAAACCTCCTGTTGGACAAGGTCTGAACAAGCCTGCTGAGGTTACACTGTTAAACATAAAATGCTTCGATAAGAAGACAGGTCAGCAATACACTGAGGGGCCAAGAATTGACAAGTACAGAGAGATGCTGAAGCGAAAAGCCGAGGATCAAGGAGCTGAATTTGTGTCGTACGATCCGGTCAAAGGAGAATGGAAATTCAGAGTCAACCATTTCAGCACGTATAAGCTTGGCGATGAAGATGAAAGTTGCGAAGACTTCCTTGTTTGTTTTAGATGAATATGTGGGTTTTGCTTGTGCAAATGCAAGTTTGGTTTGAGTTAGCAACTTGTATAAAATTTAAGTTGTCATGGGTGATGTTCAGTTCAGTAGGCGCTTTGTCTTTTTGTTGTTGTGGGTTTAGTTTCTTCCTTTTCGGGGAGGGAGTGGAAATTGAATTATAACACTTTCTCACGTCAATACTCTCAGTTCCCTTATATTTTGAATTACTTATCTGCCTCATAAGTCGCGGTTAACGATATGCCACCGGCCTATGGCCAAATTTTTCATCCTTGAAATCAAACATGTTAATTGCAATTTGTTTAATCTCATAGGCCCGACGTTAAGGCGAGGCCCGTCCCAAAAGTCACTGTTTCGCCCTTATTTTTATCTTTGCCAATTAATTGTCGTATCTTAAATTTTGGATGTTTAATTTGAATCTAGAAAATGTGGTTCATATACATATGATGTTTGTATTGTATTCTGTTCGTGAATTTTATTTACAAGTGGATGGACATGGTCATAGAGGAAGGAGATTGCTATGGTGGGTGCAGTAGGAGTCGGGTATTGTAGAAGGAAGGTGATAGAGTTGATAAGATTGTATTGAGTTTCTGGAAATGGAGTTTCATGGATTGTATTTATTTCTGAAAATGGAGTTTCAAAGATTGGGAATGACGACCTGAAATTGGGGAAAAGATAGAAAGAAATATTAAAGGGGTGTTATTGAAATTTTTAGATATTTTCAGGGATATAGATGTAATTTTACAGTTTAGTTTGAGAAATACATGAATTTTATCCTTTATCGACCAAACACCACAATAATATAGCTAATATGATGTTTTCTTAATCAATCTTATTATTATTTTCTTATCTTACAATTTCCTGTTCAGGCTACCAAACGAGCCCTTATGGTTATATTTTTTGTATCTTAATTTAATTTAGTCAACAAGATATCGATGGACTGGAGAATTGATTATAGAAGTAAGGCCTTGTCGTTAGGGGCCAATATTCAAATTTTGACTCAAATATTTTAATTACGTTTGGAGTTAAATTGCACCAAACAAAACGTTAAGGGTATATATGATTTTCGATAAAACGTTGGGTGTTTTTGCACCTTTATCTTATTTTTATTAGAATAAATTATAATATAAACAACTATCCAATTTTTTTTTTTTGCAAAATAAAATATAAAGTATTGAATAGATTATAAGTATAAGTAAATCGATGACATAAAATTAAGAATTAATAATGTTTTATGTCCCCATCTTTTAGCTTTTTTCAAAATATGTCTTAAATTTTCATTTATTCATAATATGTTCTCATTTTTCAACTTTTTCTATAATATATCCCGATTGATATATTTTGAAAAAAGTTGAAAGATGAGGCATAAAACACTATTAACTTTAAAACTAACTTACAATGATAATAAGTGCATTTGATCCTCTTATTTATTTTTTTATTTTTTAAGAATTACAAGTAGTACAAATATAATATCATAAGAAATTATAACCGAACGCCGCGTGCAAACGGAATATTAAATTGTATAAAGATAGGACAACTGCACAACACTTAACAAAGGCGGGATTGAGCTTTTCTTTCTTAAGAAAAAGAAGATAAAATCTGGACATATGTCAAGACCCAATCATAACAACGTAAAAGAGTCTAAATGCTCGCATCCCCCAATTTCAAGAATTTCAATATTGCAGTGCGTTTTTTGTCGCAGAAATTCCATCTCGGCGGCAAGAATTCTTCGCCGGGACTCTTGAAGCTTCAGCAAATCCATTCCCTTCTCATCGTCTCCGGCTTCTCCGACCACTCTTCATTACTCACAACACTACTCCTTCACTGCATATCCCTCCCTTCCTTTCCCCGCGCCTACGCCCTCTCCATCTTCGACCACATTGGCTGCCGCAATGTCTACACCTACAATACCCTCATCAGAGGTTTCACCTCCGACCATAACACCGCAATCCTCCTCTACGCTAAGATGCGCCGCGAGGGCGTCTCACCCAACAAGCACACCTTCCCTCTGCTCCTCAAGTCCAAAACCCAGATCCCCTTTCAGATCTTCGCGCACTCAATCAAATTCGGGTACGGTTCCGATCACTTCTTCTGCAACACTTTGTTAAGCGTCTGCGCTGACGGCGGCTTCATCGAGTGTGCTCGTAAAGTGTTCGATGAAATGCCGCACAGAGACGTCGTTGCTCACACAGCATTGATTGGTGGGTATATTAGGACCGGTCGAGCTCAAGAAGCTCTAAAGCTCTTTCTAGAAATGAGAGTATTGGGAGTTGCGGCGGATGAGGTAGCAGTTGTAAGCGCCCTTTCCGCTGCCGGGATATTGGGCTGCGTTTGGCTGGGGAGATGGATACACGGTTTCTACGTTGAGCCGGGGAGAGTGGTGCGAGATGTTTATGTTTCCACAGCTCTTGTTAACATGTATTTGAAATGCAGTTGCTGTGATGATGCAATGAGAGTTTTTCTTGATATGCCTTACAGAAACTCTGTTTCATGGAATGCTTTGCTTGCTGGTTATGTGCAGCTGAGTAAGTTTAAGGATGCGTTGCTTCTGTTTGAGGCAATGCTGCTCGAAAAGATCAAACCTAGTGAAGCTACATTAGCAACTGCGCTCACAGCTTGTGCTCATCTCGGCTCATTGGATAAGGGAAGGCGGCTCGATAGCTACATAGGCACGCGGAACCTAGGGCTAACCTCAGTGCTCGGCACTGCTCTGATTGACATGTACGCAAAGTGTGGGTGTGTTGAGGAGGCGTTTCGTGTTTTTGAGACAATGAATGTGAGGGACGTGTACCCATGGACGGCATTAATACACGGGGTGGCGATGAACGGGGATGCCGTGGGCGCTCTTGGCCTCTTCTCGGAGATGTTGAGTAGCGGGGTGAGACCCAATGAGGTTACTTTTATAGCTGTATTGAGCGCTTGCGCTCATGGAGGGCTTGTGGCGGAGGGGAGGGAGCTGTTTGGAGCAATGGAGGGCGTTCATGGGGTGCGGCCTAGCGTTGGTCACTACGGGTGCATGGTGGATCTGCTTGGGCGGGCGGGGAGGTTGAGGGAGGCGGTGGAGCTGATGGAGGGGATGCCGGCGGTGGAGGCAGGGGAAGGGGAAGGGGACGGGGCCGGGGTGTGGGGTGCTCTGTTGGGTGCGTGTGTGATTCATGAGGATTTGGAGGTGGGGAGGTTTGTGGGGAATTATTTGATAGAGGTGCAGCCGCATCGAAGTGGAAGGTATTCGCTATTGGCGAATTTGTACTCGAAATGCGGGGATCGAGAATCAGCGGCGGGTGTGAGGAGGAGGATGAAGGAAGGTGGGGTAGAGAAGGCTGTGGGGTGCAGTTGGATAGAGGCGAATGGTGAAGTGCATGAGTTTGATAGCTCGCATGTTGCGGCGGAAGCAGTGCATATCATTTTGGAGAAGCTTACTGCTCAGATGAAGGACCTTCCTTTGGTTATTATGGATCACATTTTGGAGAGGATGAGGGACTCTTCTAACTAGTTTTTTTTTTTCATTCGAGACAATATATATCAATTTCCTCATTCAAAGAGTCAGATTTTTCCTAAATATTTGAATATTAAAACGACATTAGTTAGCATGAAAAATGCTTGTGAAAATTCACATATCCTTTTCTTGTTTGGCCTCATCAAGACATAATAATTATTCAAATATTATAACTTAAATTTTAATACTATATAACTATTTAAATGTTAAGAGTTGTTTTTGTTAAGAGTTAAGACTACTTGCCCACTGGTCATAGACTCGTAATCGTATTTAGCTAGAAAATCAACCATCGCCTGAATTTTATTTTCAACACGTTTTTATCAATATTTATGTGTAGCAAAATAATAATATACTAAACGAGCAAAGAATGATATGGTGATCTAATGTTTACTTTCCACTAGGGGTGAGCATCGGTCGGTTCAGTCACCGAACCGAATCGAACTATGAAAATCGAACTAACTGAACTTCTTATTATATATAACCGAAATCGAACGCTATCGAACCGAATTGTTCGATCCGGTTTCGGTATTTAACCGAGAAACCGAAGACAATTCAATAATTAAATTAAATTTTATGATATATATATTTCGTGAGAAGGTGCGAAATATTTCGAGAGTTGCACAAAATGTATAATTGTTTTGCACAATATCAACAAAGTTGTTGCACAATGACTTTATACGTTATGTGCAACATTATCACAATGTAACAATTATATATATTTGTGAAACAACTGGATACATGTTGTGCAACAACTAAATACACTTTGTGCAACAATATTCATGTAAAATAAATTATTGCACAAACAGCTAAAACATTTTGCACAATCGAAAACAGATCTGATCCATTGATTTTCCAAGATCAATGGACGAAAATCCTTCTCATTTCTCACGAAATTAGGCCCCTCTCACCTGAACCAACCCATATATATATATA
>JAYJMF010000017.1:1469870-1484051 GCA_036873715.1 Salvia sclarea
ATTTAATAAATAATTATATAATATACTATTTGATATTAATTATTATTATTATTATTATTATTATTATTTATCATAAGGTTAATTTATTACTTTAAAAGAAAGATAAAATTAAAATAAAGTTAATCTCATGTTCATGAGAATAGCTAATCCCATGGGGGTTGGGAGGAATGGCTAAATCCATATTCATGGGTATCACCATTCCTACGGGAATGGTGATTCTTGCTATGAAAATCTTACCAGCCGCGGGAATGGGAATGAGCGCAGGAATGTTCATTCCATTCCTGCATACCAGCCGGCCCCAATTTGTGAAAAATGGGAATAGGATTATAGCATTAGAAAATACTCAAATAGTCAAAATTTGCCAAAATCAATTCAAAGTTCGAATAATTCGGTTACTTGAATAACCGACAAATTTTTCAAGTTTGAAATTAGGAATACCCGTTTTTCAAACGGGAACGAAAACATAAAATGTTTTGGGAGATTTTCAGGAACGGGTTTCCCGACCCGAGATGATGATCACCCACCCTTAGTTTCATAAATTGTACTAAATTGATTATTAAAATAACAAATTGTTATCCAAATCAAGAATTGGCCTTTAATTATAGTATAGCTTTGAGAATTATGTATATGATATAATAGTGACGCAAATATTTCGTTTATACACTTCCTGAATTTAGTCAGCTATTTACATAATTATGTAAATTATTTAGTCAATTATTTACATAATTTTAGTTATTGAAGTAACGCAAGACACAACTTATATAAACATCGTGGAGTAGTATTTTATTATTTGTAAAATTTAATGCAAACGAAATTCTATTTTCAGTCCACTTATTTTCAAAATTATGAATCCTCCCCCTCTTTACTACCTTACCAAACACACCATACGTGTACGCGTCAATGTGTCATAGTATAAACTATGCAGTGGATATGGTTTCATTTTGCGAGATGAATCAGAAGATGGACTAAATATGTAGATAGCTTAGTTTAATTTCCTACCAATGAGGTAAGTGAAATTATTTTATTGCCTTCGTATTGGGAAGAATGACACGGTGGGAAGTCAAATTTGAGCACTAGATAAATGCAATGGCACCAAAGTGGTTAAAATATTTTTCATATTCTTAATCACTTGCGTAACCATTCGGATGATTTAATTGAATCGGCTGTGGTTCCAAAATATAAATTTATTATTATTCAGCTCTTTTTATCTCTTTCGTCGTGGCGATTAAATCAAATGAAACTATAAAACATAGTGCTACATTTTAAATACATAGTGTAACTTTTGTCTTCTTTGAAAAATTCATGTACCTACATTCCAAAACGGCAGTTCTAAATCTGAACAGAAAAGCTTGATAAGATAAAAATAATGCATCCATTTTATGAATTAGACATTACAGTGGCATTATTTTTACACAAACATTGGTAAAAAATATACATCATAAACATAGAAAAGTTCCTCCTTATTTATTAGACATAAACTGCTTCAATTCTTCTTGTAGTCATTCATTCCCCTCTTCGGCTTGTGTAAAGCCGAAACCATTATACATTTCCTCTACCCCTTCTTCATCTCCAGCCTCCATTAAATGGATTAGACCATCTTCTGCCAAACTTGTAGAGACTTCCAAATTGATTGATAGTGTTCATTCTCTAATCAAAGCTTCTTTTATCAAATGTGGCACCTTGTATCCCCCCTTCAATTTTAGTGTCCCCAACATGCATTCTTGTAAAGTTAGGAAAACATTGTTGAGCTTGGATGCTGTTAAGTCTATAAAAGACTTCTCAACAGCCTGCACTAACTCCTCTATGGTGTGACATGTAGTTTTATGATGTAGTGATTGAATGCATTGTAAAAACCCAAAATCATTGATACTTGTATCTTGGGGAATTTGGGGATTGTTGTAGCATTGTCTTGTTGTATGAATACATGATTGCCATTAACAGCGAGCCACTTTGCTTTTATTGCAGGAATTATCTGCAATATAAGCATGTCACCTTATTAAAGAACAAATATGTGAAATCTGAAATCATACACATTGATGCATTTACACATACCTTGTTCGGTAGACATTCTCTTACCACATTTTTAGTGACTGATTCTACAGCTTTTGTGATCATGGTACATGCCGCTCTATTCTTACTTGCTCTCTTTGCAGGCTCTTGATATATGAATGAGAAAATACCTATTTTCCCATTAAAAAAATAACACTAGAATATGTGCCCAAATATTGGTCTATCCATTGCACACATAAACATTACCTTTGTGACAATTTTTTTGCTCTTGCATACCCTATGGGGATCAATCTCATCCGGGGTCAAATAATATCGATGAACACCTTTTGTTATGTAGAACCACTTCTCATCTATGTGGACTATGTTGTGCATATTTTTAAACTTCAAATATTCTGCCCTCTGTCAAGTGTTACATGTTCAAGTGAGAACCTTACCCTTTGAAGTTAAATGGGAGCGGTCAATTCTGGCCGAAGTGGGCTTGTATGTGCTCTGATCAGTCCCTCTTGTAGCCATCCCACATTAGTTTTGCTACAACCTACTTGTTCGGCTAACCTCTCCAAGCTGATCTTTTGCGAGCTCTATTGCATTTATGAACGTTGCACCCTTTTGATCTTTTGTTGTTCTTTCCATTGTGTAGAGTAATTGGTTGACCACTTTGTACTTGTTCCTTTGACTCAGCCCAAATCTTGGAGATCGTCCTCCTCGAAGAGTTGAACTTGACGACAGCTTCTCGGTTTCTTCCTCGTACCAAACTGCCATTTTTTGCTGCCTTGAAGAAGGAATTGAAGAACACTTGTTTTTTCTGCTACTGTAAACTCTTTCCTCCTCATTGATGAGGTTTAATTATTTTTTAATGTTGTAGTTGTGGTAGGTGTTGCATTTATTTTGGTGTATTTGTGGCTGATATGTAAGGTGTTTAGAGGAAAAATGAAAAATTTGGAGTTTTAAATTTTGAATTTTAAGTTCTGAAAATTTCAAAACAGTTTTAATGGAGATGAAATTTCAATTTTTGCCTCCTAAAGTTTCTTGTGAAATTTCGATGCATTTTGGATGGAGTGGCAAATTATTTTTGCAGGAATTATATGGATTTTTGGCTCCAAATTTTGAATTTGCCACCAAGTACTATTCACTTTAATTACCATTTTAATTCACACTCTCAAACTAGTGGGACCACTACATTTCACATTCTAATTAACTAAATATTAATCTCCGTGCCAAGAAAGAAGAAGGCCAAGTATAAGTTTCGGGAGGGAGTATTTTCTTATGTTGGCAAAAGTTGGGAGGCCGGGGGGATTGTAGTTAGATTTTGTACAGTAAAAAGATTAGAGGTTCACTTAAAAAAATAAAGAGAAATATGAGAGGTCGCAAACATAGAGAACAATTTCCTAAAAAAGTCTTTTTCCGATCACGAAAATCACCTTCCATTTAAATTTGGCACAAAATACTAACTACATGTATCACAAATGAGATCATCTGTCCCACAATTCTCCGCTTGCCACCGTATACCACTATTAATTTCACTATTTTTAATAACTTTTTTGGTAGAATAAAATTTTATTATTATATAATATATATCATAATTAATATTTATAATAAAAATTAGAATTTTAAAAAGTTATATACCATAATTTTAAAATATTTAGATTAAAAAAAATACTTATTTTGATTGATTATTTTAAAATTATGGTATATGATTTTTTTAAAATTTTATTATAAAAACTAATTATGATATATTATATAATAATAAAATTTTATTTTACCAAAAAATTTATTAAAAATAATGAAATTAATAGTGATATAATGTGTGACACGAAGAATTGGGATAGATGATCTCATTCCCTTGTATCATTTCTTAATCTAAACATAGGGGAAAAAAAATCATTTTGTTAAATGTTACTTCCTCCTCCCACACCCTTGCCAATGGTAGAATGCTTCAGAGCTTTGCTCGACAAATGCAGCTCTTGGTCACATCTAAAGCAAATTCACGCGCTATTAACAACCTCAGGTCTCTCTAAAACCGATCCATTTGCGTGGAAAATCCTCTCTTTCGCTGCAACTTCCGCTTCATCCGACATTTACTATGCCCACCGCTTTTTCCTTCAACTCTCCAACCCAACGCTCTTCCACTACAATGCACTCATACGGGGCTTCGCCAACAGTAAAAACCCTGTCAAATGCTTCCTCATATTCGCCAACATGCTGCTAAACGGCGTCGTCCCCGACTATCTAACGTTCCCTTTCCTCGCCAAGGCGGCCGCGCGCCTTTCCGACCCCAAAGCCGGCGGCTGCGTCCATGCCCGTGTTTTGAGAAATGGGCTCGCGTCCGACTTATTCATTTGCAATTCCTTGGTGCACATGTACGGATCTTCCGGTGAAGTGACGAGTGCGCGGAAGGTGTTCGACGAAATGCCGCTCAGGAATTCCGTTTCCTGGAACTCAATATTGGATGGGTACGGCAAATCCGGGGATGTGGGTTCGATGAGGCAAGTGTTCGACGAAATGCCTGAACGAGACGTCGTGTCGTGGAGTGCGCTGATCGATGGGTACGTCAAGGACGGTGATCACGCAGAAGCAATGGAGGTTTTCGAGAGAATGAGAGCTGAGGGGCCGAAGGCGAACGAGGTGACAATGGTGAGCGTGTTATGCGCGTGCTCCCACCTCGGTGCACTCGAGCGAGGGAGAGCTATGCACCGGTACATAGACGAGGAGCGCCTCCCTCTAACCCTCGCGTTGAGGACCTCCCTCGTGGACATGTACATGAAATGTGGAGCCATAGACGAGGCGCTGGCCTTGTTCCGCAACATCTCAGCAAGAAAGACTGATGTTTTGTTGTGGAATGCTGTGATTGGAGGGCTCGCCACCCACGGGTTCACGTCCAAGGCTTTGGAAATGTATGCTATGATGGGGAA
The DNA here is from genome assembly GCA_036873715.1 of Salvia sclarea. NCBI lineage: Eukaryota > Viridiplantae > Streptophyta > Magnoliopsida > Lamiales > Lamiaceae > Salvia > Salvia sclarea. Next base: position 1,474,790 of record JAYJMF010000017.1, read on the forward strand.
TTTGGGAATCAAACCAGATGAGATCACTTACTTGTGCTTGATGAGCGCCTGCGCCCACGGGGGGCTCGTGAAGGAGGCGTGGGGATATTTCGAGTCTATAACAGGGGATGGGATGGTGCCAAGGAGCGAGCACTATGCTTGCATGGTGGATGTTCTTGCTCGTGCGGGTCGTCTGGAGGAAGCGTGCCGGGTTGTAAGAGAAATGCCGATGGAACCGACTCCATCAACATTGGGGGCGTTGCTGAACGGGTGTGTGAACCAGAGGGAGCTTGATCTTGCAGAGATGGTGGGGAAGAGGCTTGTGGAGGTGGATCCGGGACACGATGGGCGGTATGTTGGGCTGTCGAACGTGTATGCCGCTGTGAGGCGTTGGGAGAAGGCAAGGAGCACTAGAGAGGCCATGGAGTCGAGGGGAGTGAGGAAGTCCCCTGGCTGTAGCTGTGTAGAGGTTTCTGGAGTTCTTCACAGATTTGTTGCTCATGATAAGGGGCATCATCAATCGGAGGAGATTTATTTGATGTTACATGTAATTGGTGACCACATGAAATTCAAGTCAGACGATCTTAAATTTAATGATTAGTTTAAGTAGGTAGTATCGCTGCTGTATTCTCAGTTAGCAGATTGTGGGTTGGGCATATAAAATACTACTACTATAATAGAGATAGTTGTCTTAATATAATTCTTGCAAGTTGCTACAAGGTTTGACAGTTTGTTTAAAGTCTCAAAAATAGAATATACTTTCGACTTTGACAAATTAATATTAATACATGCATTTTGCTTCTAATTTAGGCCTTATCAACTTATTTCAAGTACCGATAGTTGCTTTGATAATCGGAATCCTGTATGCTATAGAAATAATGGTGTAGAAAATTCTAATTTGATTTGGAAAATTGAGCGAGCGAGAGAGTATGCAATTCGAGGTGGAGTTTTGATAGCCAACAAAATTATTCGGTACTAGAAATTCGATCTGGTCTAGATTTAAAAGCGGAATGCATTTATTGAAGTAATCCATCTTTATCTATTACAATTGCTATCCTATAAGAATATTCCATTTCTATTCACACACCACAAGAGCAAATGAGAATGTTCCACAAATGAGGAAACTGGTGCTCATTTTCTCATTTCTATTCACAAATAACGTAAACAAAGCTTATAAGAATGTTCCATTTCGCACAAATACAAGTTATGAATAATTTGAAATGTACAGAATCCAGGCATGTTAATTAAGCTCCAGTTGTCCCTACATGCATAATATGTAGGTAAAATGCCAGGAAGGTAGAAGAGCTTGGGAGATATATGGGGTCTTGTAACATAAAAAAAATTCATACAAGTGCCAAAATTTATTTTATTTGCACAATACGGCTTCCTTATGTTCTCTACAATAGACATTGTACAGCTTCATACAAAAAGCACAATATGCAGAATTATCTATATTCAAATACTAATTACTGACCATTTCAGCCTATAAGCAGCTTAAGTAAATATACAACATAAACACACAGCTCAATCTACTTTACAGTTTATGACCCTCAGAGCAGCCAAATATCTCATCTTCGTTATGAACATTCCAGCATGAAAAGCAGTCGAGTGTGAACTCTAAACGACAGATACAGACTCTAGATGCTTATCTATATACTCTTTAAGTTTAGCCTTGCTTATTGCACCCTCCCTCCTGCTCTCAGGAATTTCCTTTCCGTTTTGGAACATGATCAGTGCTGGCAACCCATATACCTTGTATTCCTCAATCAGTCCAGGGTTTGCATCATGATCAACCTTCACGATTGTCAGTTTGCTCTCATATTCCTAGAATTGCATACAATGAACCAAAAAAGAAAAGTCAGTTCCTCATATGATGATAGTTTATATTTAGTAGTATTTGGTTTCTCCTTGGTGGTAGATACCAGTGCCTCCCCCAGGCACCGGTATGACGAAGAGAACAAAAGGCACACAGATTCATTAATCTAAAATTATGGAAGATTTCCCAAATCTACTGCAGAAAAATCTGATATGTAACGCAATGGAGAACAAACAGCTCAAGATTTTATCCATATCATCATCTTACTTGGAGGAATTGGTGATTATAGTCATAAACAACATAATAGAAGAAATATTTTACTGAATATTTTAACAGACAATATATCACAAATAACAAATTTTGGATTATGTGGTATATTATCTCATTGACGCAGGCAAGAAATAATTTGGTAGTCCATAAAGTTCACTAGATCCTCGATTCTCTAGCAAATTATTTCTAAATCCCTCAGCTCATAACTTAGCTTCATTTTAGCTGTCATGGCTCACACCCTTGTGTTATTACTTGGTCTCCTTCATCTGGTGTTAGTAAGAGGCCAACACAAATTACATATTCAAACTTTCCACAATGACAAAAGACCAATCAAGGGACCTTTTACCAGCCAAATTCTAACTAACAGGTACGGGAAGCAAGATGATTAACACCTATATGTAGAGCAGGCCTTCAAGGAAGTAGTTATAGATGATCTAGAAACATTACAGAAGGTCAATTCAGAATATAATGCTTGATTGATTTCATAGCTGTTATACCTAACATCATACTGTAAAATTTTAAGTCGAATAGTGCGGCCGGGGCCGACTGTGTATGTTGAAGTTTTTTAGGATAATTGCTAGCGAATTTGAAGAAATTTCAAATGCATCATATATGAGTGTTCTAAGAAGTAAATTCAGATAATTTACTCCAGCTAACCTTCGCAAGTGCTTGAACCGCCGGAGCAATCAAACGGCAGGGACCGCACCACGTAGCGACGAACTCAACGAGGACAGGGCACGTGGACTTCAAAACGACGTCGGAGAATTGAGACTCGTCAATCTCTCGCACAGCGCCACCGGCGGCACACTTTATTAGAAGCGGCAGTTTTCTCCGGCTTCGCAAGCGGATCCTGCTGTGGTTGCTGAATGAAGAAAAGCAGGGAGCATAAGAGGACGAGGCATTGTAGGCGATACTAGAAGCGGCGGAGGTGATTGCAGGCACCGGCGGGAGCGGTTTCGAAGTTGGGGCGAATGCGATAGCCATGGTGGAGAGAAGAGAGAGGAGAAGGTTTTTGTGGGTTGATGATGCGGCCTTCTGGACTCCTTTGGGTGGAGCTAATTTTCTTATATATCCTTTTTGTTTTTTAGGCTGATTTTTAATGGAGGTGGGATTTCCTTTGATGGGACTACAGTATTTTTAATGGAGCCTGGAATTGGAAACTCGCTCTCCAATTTATTTATTTATTAGAGTATTTTAGTAGTAAAATTTACACGATTTAACATGATGTGGCAATGTTATTTCCTTTCTTCCCCAATTGCACAATTTATTTATTAAGCAAATATTTGAGAAAAGGATCATTCCTTCCGTGTGCGTATGGGTGAAAAACTTAAACCAAATCACCCTAAAACATATTCATATTTATCCCGAATTCTGGTTGGGAGAAGGTAATTTAAATCAAGCAAAAACATTGAATCTCTCTCCCGTCCCTTCCAATTTTGGTTGCAATTGCAAACATGGCATCCAGCGGCGTCACGGTGGCGGACGGCGGTCCGCAGATGTACTTCTGCCACCAATGCGACCGCACCGTCAACATCACCCCTTCCCCCGCCGGCGACATCCTCTGCCCCTCCTGCAATTCCGGCTTCGTCGAAGAATTCCAAAACCCTAACCCTACCCCTACACCCGACCCCTTCCTCTCCGACCCCCTCTCCCTCTTCCTCTCCCAATTCCTCCCCTCCGCAGCCAACCCTACCGCTTTCTCCCGCCCCCCCGCGGAGCAGGACGCCTACGACCCTATTCTCTATCTCATGAACCTCCTCGCCAATCGCCGCGACTTCCAGTTCGTCTTCGACGACCATCCCTCCGGATTCTCTCTTCCGGCTAACCTCGGCGACTATTTCATGGGGCCAGGATTCGAGCAGTTGATCCAGCAGTTGGCCGAGAATGATCCCAATCGCTACGGCACGCCGCCGGCCTCCAAGTGTGCTGTGCAGGCGCTGCCCACTGTTAATGTGGATGAGGCTTTGTTGAAATCTGACTTGGCGCAGTGCGCTGTGTGCAAGGATGATTTCGAGCTGGGGACTGCTGTGAAGCAGATGCCCTGCAAGCATGTTTATCACGATGACTGCATTCTGCCCTGGCTCGAGTTGCATAATTCGTGCCCCGTCTGTCGCTACGAGCTTCCTACCGATGATGCAGACTACGAGAGCAGGAACGGAGTTTCTCGGGGGAGTAATGGTGCTGATGAGGATGCCGCTGGGGGCTCCGATGGTCAGAGGACAGTGGATAGGAGGGTGGCCTTATCGTTTCCTTGGTTGTTTGGAGGACTAGGTTCTGGATCAGGGACCGAAGGTGCAGGCCGGAACAACCAGTGATCATGTTTATGTAAGGATTTCTGGGATTCTGTCTCCAAGTTATAAATTCCATGCATAGTTCAATGTCTGTTTTGTACCTTGGTGGGGATTCTTTCTGATATGCTATAATTTGTATATGTAGTATTACTGTATTAGTAATGAATGAGGTCAAGTGTTATTATACTTAATGGGTGTGATCACCATTTTCCATTTTCATTTTCCGTTATTTCTGTATCATTCTATTCTACTTAGACATTGATGCAAGTTTTTTGAAGAGAGTGTACCCCAAATGTCATGGATTGATCCTTTTGTTATCTTGCCGACATGCCGTAATAGTATGGTGTATAGTATGCATATCCCACGAGCAAGTAGAAAATTACATCTTACTGTTTGGTGACTTGGTGTGCCATTCTGCAACTGCAACTATATTGTTGAACAGTAGCACCATTGTGAACTATATTCCAGATGAATCTAGTGATAGGTTGGAATTGATGCATATAGAAGAGGAAACATTGAATGGGGATAAAAACCCTTTGAAAGTCCATGACCATTTTGCAAAATTCTGTCATAAAGATTTTCTGCAATCAGCATAAAATTAATCTGCAGTAAACTAGAAGTTTAGAAAAACTAATTCTGCAGGACAATTAGAAGTTTAGACTTTAGAACTCTATATGGAGGTTGAGACATACGGCTCTTATAATTATGTAACCAACATTATTAAAATGAGAATAAGACTAATTGGTTACGGATGATGCTCAAATTTGTCAATTTTTTGGTCTTCACCGTGTGTAATTTATTCTCATTTTTCATTTCCATCATCAATGCATTAACCAACCAGAAACTTCTACAGGAATAGGAGTAGGGAGACAGAGACTAAGCATAGAATCTTATAAAATTAGAAAATGATTTAGACTTGAATAACTTTGACCAAATGGAACTGCATGCTTAGATATTACAGCACCTGAAACATGTAGATGCTGTGTTTTCCAGTTGTTGACTGTTGCTATACCAAATTATTCTGGATGAGAAAAGTAATCCCAAGTACACATTAGTAACTGCTTTTTACATAGAAACTACGTTATCCAGATGGTGTTAAAACACGTTCCACATATTTTCCCTATTTTGCACTGTTCGTTTCTCATTTTCTTTCGCCTCCCTTCATTTATCATGCAGTACACATATATGAAAACTACTGTAGGCTGCCCATTTTTTGCATGATGTTTGAACATTTTACCCTGAGAAATATCTTTCATGCAGTACACATATATGAAAACTACTGTAGGCTGCCCATTTTTTTGCATGACGTTTGAACATTTTACCCTGAGAAATATCTTTCATTCTGTTGCAAGACCTATCTCAGTGTGAGAAGCAATAAAGTCTTTATTTGAGAGATGGGAAGGGGATTAATGCCAAAATTGCTCTTAGTAACATGAATCTTTTTCGTCTTACTTGTTTCAATGCAAAGTTTACCTTAAGTTATGTACCAATAATGCCTTTAATAAATTATCCTGGGATGTGCTCCAACAAAGACAAATGGTACACAATTACTTTCTGATTTTCTTTACATTTTGCTGTAACATACTTCTTTCAGGAGCTACTTGGCAATTGCTATAAAATTGTATATGGTGATTGTTGCCTGCTTTTGTGAATTGGATAAACCATGATAGTCCAGGAAGTAGTTTATATATGTCTAGTCTTCTCATTGACATTGGTGTGTATGAAACTGTAAAATTCTTGAAGGTACTCACTTTAGGGACAGAAGCAACAAAATGACTCTGAAAATCATGTATGGAGCTCGAAGACAAGATATAATATTTTAGGAAGAAAAAGGTGAGAGATCTGTGCATCTGTAGGATAGTTTGACTTAGATTTTTATTTGTTGGCAAATAGACTACTTCCTGGGTAGTATGATGTTTAATGGAATTTCGTGGTGGTGTGAGAACACCTTTATATACATGGTTATCCAAATTTCTCAGTTTTAATAAGTTCTGGATATTTTAAAACAAAATTCATCCATTGCTTTGGTCTCCCTTCTTGGGGCCTCGTAGCCCACCTTCTGAATTTGTTGTATGGGGAGCCATGCCTTGGTTGCAATACAGGTAGAGTGAGTACTGTGGAAATGGGAAGATGGATGAAATCTGAACTAACCTGAGAATAAACTTTTTTTAGGTGACTCAAATATTAATTAAATTGATACTCCTTGATATAATTGGATTGTTATTCTACTTGTGACTATCATGTTGGTTTCATTAAAGATTTGGAATCCATGACATGGTACGTTATGAAAAGCCATTATGTGCAAGTGAAACCAGAAAGGTTGTCATTTTGGGACCTGTTGTTTAAGTATGTTAGTTTTAAGAGAATCTATTTTAAAGCATATAGAGTATTTCAGTTTTCAGATAAAGAGAATTGAAGCAGTTGAAAATACTCTATTTAAGAAGAGGTGACATCTTTTTTTTTTTTTTTGGGGCAAGATGCATTCACACATGTGCTTGAGTATACTGTTTTGAACTTCTTAGATTTTTATTGTCTTTTGCCATGTTTATTGTGTACTAACCAGAGTTTTTTTATATAAATCCTGTTTGGCAGCTTTTAGCTTGTTGATGAAGTTGATGATGGTTTTGTTTGCGCTTGATGGAGAATATGTTTCTGCTTGTACCAAGGATAGATACAGGGATTTCTTGCATGATACATAATAACCATCAGTTTAGATTTTCAGCCAAAAGCTCAGGTGGAGAGCTATAGGATTTTCTTAAACTCAAGTAATACTCGCAAGTTTCTTCCATTTTTGTACAGTCAAATCTCTATAATCATGTTTAAAGTTTTGATTTTGATAGTATCTGGTAACCAGTAGTTATCTGTAGACCCGAAACAGTTGTGGCATTGTCATACTTGGGCTCTAAATTGTAGTTTTAGCACAGTTTGGACTTGGCTTCACGCGTCGGCCAGATTCGTCCAATGCAAGTAGGGTGGTTCTTGTTTAATGATTGGAGACGCAGCATTTGGCGCACTGGTTATTTGAAGTGCGTTTCTTGTATTTACAGTGTGCAATTACTGATTCATTCTCATTTACAGCACTGCTAATGACGATAACAGATAGGTTGTAGGCATTTCCAGTGAAACTCTGATCTTACTCTTTGTGCACCTATTGTTGACCAACTTTACCGTCGTATAATATCGATCTTGTTTAGTTGACTGGTACAAAATTCTCAACTATGATGAAGATTTACAAAAGCAATGAATCACCCAAATGGCCCTTATTATTAGTTGACTAGCATCGCTAGAAAATCTGCTGTTTAGCAATCAGAAATTTGTCGAGTACTCTGCCCTGATGCTTCCTTCTTCTGGCCACCAACGTGGACTCATTTGTCATTGTTAACTTATGTGGGTATTCACTTCGAATAGATAGATACTAAATAACTCAAGCTAATCTCTCAATTATTTTTATGGATTTATGGTGGATTATTCAATTTTAAGCTTGTTTGATCATCTTATCTTTAGAATACTTGTATCAATCTATCACATTATGTAAACTAAATGCTCCCTTAGTGGTTGAACCTGACCAATTTTTTTGAGGGGTCCAACTAACATTTTTTTTAAAGAAAATATAATTAAAAGAGAATACAAGGGGTACTCAAATTTCTTACAAGTTCAACCAAATTACAACAATCCCAATGAAGATTGGATGGAATAATTTAAAAGGAAAAGAACATCAATCATGAATACCGAAAGTAAAAGAAGAAAAATAAGCTCGAATTCATTTTCAAGATCAAATTTTAATTCCTTCTACAACTTTGTCGACCTGTGGATTAATTTCTTTGAAGATATAGCATCAATTTTTAGCTTTCTAGATATCCCAACAAGCACATTGCCAAATAATATTCAAAACCTTCTTGGAACTCTTCCTTCTTTATAGTTGATAGAGTGTTGAAAATGACCCCTCAAAAGAGTTACAACCCACAATTTGGAGTCCAATCATCCAAAGCATTTTCCCCAAATTTCATAAGAGAAGTCATAAGAGCACAAAAGGTGATCAGTATCTTCCAAGAAGGAAGAACACAAGACGCACATTTATCAAAATCATCAATAACATTTTCCATTTTTACCAAATTATCTTTTGTTGAAGCTCTCTTAAGAGGTGAAAAAGAAGAGACCTTACTTTGCACCAAAGTTTTTTTATAAATTTTTAATTAGAGTTTAATTCATGGATTTGCTCCATAGTCTTAGGGCTATTTACAGCTAGTCAACTAAGAGTTCTCAAATATATGACGCAAATAACAAAACAAATTAATATGAAAATCAACATTTATAATTTAATAACTATAATTTGGGTGGGGTGTGCCAGTAGTGCAAAGCCAAAAGGCCGAGAAAGGAATGCATTATTATAATCCAGGTTTCTTATTTTATTCCGACCTGTCTGCCAACGGTGTCTTAGACTATACAGCAATAAGTGAATGTGCATAAAATTCAAACCGGATGGCATTAAGCCTATTCTTTGATAATATATATATATATATATATAGTTACACCTCCAAACAGCATCATTTGAATCTTCTATCATCATGCAGCTTGCTCAGTCAGCATCTTTAGAACTTACAAGTTGCAACAAACTGGATATATCTATACTATAATTAAATGTGGAGCCAAATTGAAAATTTGATTTAAAATCAATTTCAAATTGATTTTGATTTGAGTGGCAATTTTGTGATTTTGTCAAAATTAATGGTTTATTATACTAAGTTAATTTATATAAAAAAATAATATTTCAATTCTTTAAGGGTAGTGGGAAGTTTTAAACACTAATTTTAAGAAAAAAAGTGAAAAAGGCTCTTTTTATTATTTTTTTGAAAATTTATTATACTCAAAATATTTATGTTTTATTAATAAAAATATATGCAATATG
>JAYJMF010000017.1:1484151-1498828 GCA_036873715.1 Salvia sclarea
GAAAATTATAGGAAAGAAGGTTTTGAATCGGCCTTATCATTTGCTAAGGAGCTTGCATCTAAAATGGAAATTGATCCTATTTTTCCTCAAAAACGTAGGATTCAAAGAAAAAAACAATTTGATGAAAGTGGTTGTGAAGAGATACCATTATCTGCTGAGGAATCTTTTAGGATTAATTATTTTATTGTTATAGTGGATATTGCTATTTCATCCTTAAAGACTAGATTTGAGCAAATGGTAGCCTTTGAAGATGTTTTTGGATTTTTGTTTAATTATAGGATGTTGTCTTCACTTGATGATAATACACTGCATAAACATTGTGTTAAGCTTCAAGATGCCCTAAAATATGATGATAAGTATGATGTTAATGCTCAAGATTTATTGAATGAATTGCAAGTGCTTCAAAGGTGTTTACCATCAGAAATAACGTCGATTGGTGGAGTTCTTGAATTTGTTAAAAGATCGGATTGTTTTCCTGATGTTTCTATTGCATATAGAGTATTGTTGACTATACCCGTTACCGTAGCTTCGGCAGAAAGAAGTTTTTCAAAACTAAAATTAATTAAGTCATATTTGCGTTCTACTATGTCTCAAGAAAGATTAAATGGGTTAGCAATTTTATGCATTGAAAATGAGGTATTGGAAAAACTTGATCTTGATGATGTTATTGATGATTTTGCTTCTCAAAATGCTAGAAGATCTAAATTATTTAAATGATTATTTGATCATTGTTTTCTTGTTTATTGTATTTTTTTTTATATTAAAGTTATGCGGACAATCACGTTGCATGGAAGACATCAAATATGGTGCCGGGAAGATAGTTTTCGAAGTTTCAAATCTCGAGGGCCCCACTTTTTTTGTTTCGTCCAGGGCTCCCGAAATGTCAGGACCGGCCCTGAATATATAGAACCCACATCTAATACCATTTGACCTGCTTTGATACCATATTAGAATTGGGTCCTTCAAAGATGAGAAACAATTTACTCTTCTCATTGATAACTATCCCGCTCATTCAAAAAGTGAAAAATTGAATAATAATTGTAATAAGGAGACAGGGGTAAAAAGTGGACATTTTGTTCTATTTTAATATTGAAAATTAAGATAAACACTCGTTGAGATAGATAGGAAGTAATTATATATGGTATCATAACATATAAATTCAAGTTTAACAAAAATTATTATTCACGTGCAAAAGTCCGATTATCACTCTAACCAACTAGTGAGTGGACATGTCGATGACCCTTTACACTAAAATATTAAATTGACATAATAAAAGAAATAGGAAATATAAATCGAAGGAAATACTACTAGAGAGAGAGAGAGAGAGAGGCGGGGCCGGGGACTAGCCTGAAAGTGAAAGCGAAAAAACGACTGGATCAACACTCTGGAAAAAAAAAATTGACGTTAAGAAACAAATAGACAATAGCATATCAATTTTAGGTTTCTTCTTAAAAATATTCAAGTTGCCAATTTTGCGTTAGAATAATCATATTGATAATAATAAAAGAAGAAATATATAATAGTAACCATTTTGATATAGGAAGCTTTGTTTTCTTTTCGGATAAATATAGGTTTACCGTTGCGTGTTTCCTCTCCAGTGTGTTCCTTACTTACCTTTTCTTTCATCTCTTTTTAATTTTGTGCTCAAACTTGTCGCATAAGCATCATTTACATGATCACGTAAAGTAAACAATCTCATAACTAAGAGAATTCCTAATTTTCTATAACTTTATTTTCTGATAGATTGATTCTTCCACGAGCTTCTAAATAACATATTCCCACGTTTTACATCCAACTTCAAAAAATATACCTATATTCTATCAATTTATTTAGAATGTTTACATTTTGAAGCAAAATAATATTTTTCACCATTCTCATATGTTTTGTAAACTACATAATTTTCGTCTGTTAAGAATTTAAGATGGATAAAATCTCTAGAGGCAAGAGCAACTCCTTTTTAACTCATGTTTTTAAAGGTTCGTTCTCTTTTATTGTATAGTTATCATAATAAGAAAAGAAAAAAAAAAGGGATAAGAAAAGATGATATTTTATTGTATTTTAGTAATCCTCGCTTAAACGTACTATATCATATTCTCAGTGGATATCATATTATCATCACCAAATCACCAATAGTATATTTAAAAAATGTAATCATTCTATAAAAAGAATAATCAAAACGAGTAATCTTGCTTATTGTTTTTTGGTGTTTATGCGAGGTTAATGCTCTAGGACTGAAATTTCAATATTCGGTCCCACCGATTGTATATGGCCCGGACCTATGATTAAATGTGTGTTTACTTTAATACATTTAACCCAAAATATTATTGTTTTGATGTGATTTATATTCATAATATTATAAAGAGAAAAATAAATACAGAATAGTCATAATATTGATCCACATATATATGTAGTTTCGTGAGCTTATTTCGAAATCTTAGTCACCGGCTTCCTAAATATACAGAGTTACAGATGATTTTAAGGGTAGTCCCTATGGTTGTAGTAGAAAAACAGCTTCTATCATGCCATGTAAATGCCACATAAAAAATTATGATTTTTTAGTTTTTTGAATTAATTTCTACAATGGTAATCTAAAAAAGTAATTTTTATATTGTCAAATCATAAATAAAAATATAAAGAAATAATGATAAATAGGATTAAGTGGGTCAATTTATAGTAGAAGTTGACCTTTTAATTTGGGAGCTAGATATGTACCAAATGCCTAATCATCATATCTTTAATGGTAAAAAGTTGAACTTTCCATCTTTTTCATTCCAAAACAATTACTATTGAAACTATCCTAAGAAGAACAAAAATATAAAAAAGAAAAGGACAATTTATGTACGATTTTGAGTTTAATTGATAAGCATAAAGGTTCAAAGTGAAAGAACAACCTGGAACGTTAACAAAAATAAAATTTTAAAGTAATAAACGAATAAAATAAAATATAAAGAAAAATGAGAACAAAAGTTACGTTTAATTAGTTCTTGTACCAAATCAAAAGCAAAGGTGTATATATAAATAAATAAAATAGTGTTACTTTTGTGATGAAATAGTTTATTAATTAGTTGAGTTCGAGTTTACAGCACATAATATTTTTGTACTCAACCTTAATGTTCATATATAATTTACCGACTATTTAGCACTCAAATAGCGATTGTGATCGGAAAAGAAAAACTTAGGCTAACTATATTATCAGCCAGAATAAATTAGGAAAAAAGTAAAATACATTCTTCGCATCACATCAAAAAATGATGGAAAAATCTGGAAAATGGAATTTGGACATAAGAATATTTGACAAGAATATAATGTGGATATTCGAAGTGGGATGGAATATTACTTTGGAAGGAGTGCTGTCTTATCTGACCTTTGGATTTGGATTCACTACCTTTCCTCTCTCACCCCATCAGTTGCCGCATACACTAACGAAAATTATTCATGTTTTCTACTTATTTTTAATAATTAATAGTATCATGATCCATAAAATAAGGCCTTATATATTAAAGGAACGGTAGTCATAAAATTCTCACCACTTTCCATCTTTATAATGAACGACAGGGAATTTGATTGCTCTATTTAGTAAAGAATCTTCACTCTGAAACTTAAAAGAGCCACCAAAACTAGAACTAGATGGCACCAATCTATATTCATACTCCTCACAACTCACAATCGCATATTCGCATGCAAAGAAAAACACAAAAGCTTTCGAGCATTAAAAATATACTATTAAAATATCATTTGTAATGAAGAAAAATGAATATAATTTATTTTTATCCTATAACTAAAATGTGTCATTTATTATTAAAAAAATAAATCATTATCCACATGTACAGATGGAAAATCAATTGTAGGTGTAATTTATAATAAAGAAAAATATCAATTAAAAATAAAAATGTTAAAAAAGAAAAGTTATTTAGGTTGCATAATCAATCCCCGGTTATTTCATTTTTGGACACGAAATGCTATTACCGGTGGAATCGATTGAGTAGACCAAACCAAAGTAGTGGATTCGGCTAGTTTCTGTTTGAAAGAGGAAAAATGGAGCTTTTGTTTAGTCTAGAATTTATAGAATTCTGCTAAAATTAGTTTAGAACCAAAACCAACCGACCTGATGCGTGGCATCACATTCTTATTGGGGATACATATCAATATCATCACCAACTTAGGAGGCGTGATTACTCCAAATTAGATTAATTCGAAACTATCTAAAATTTGAATGGGTCTGAGATCAATCAAGATTAATTTTGTTATATGAGTTAGACCAAGATTTATAAGTTAAAATTGATCATACATAGACAAAGACCAAGTATCGCACCGTATTCAATCCAATTAAACAGTAAGATTAGCCTTATTTAATTCATCAAACTGAATACCTACCTATGTAGTATAGAGATGTCAAAACAAGTGCAGCTGAATCCAAATACTACTATGAAGCACATCATTTTCAGATCGATAAGATTTAGGACCAAACTAGTATATTATTAATTGGGCCTCGCAAACCCCACTTTGGGCTGAAACAAATTTATCCTTACGTTTTCAACCTTACATGAATTTTGGTTTGGCCCATTGAGGTAAATAGTTTGGATTTCCCCCCGCATTAGTTAATGGCAACAATTATACGAGATCAAAACAAAAATATTGTTGGGTTCGAATTGGACTTTACAAAATAACTTTCTCTAGAATTTTTGATGTTATTGTTCGATTTTTAACTAAAGTGCTTTCGCTTATCCAAATCTTGCGGCCACATATATATATTGTGTTGATGATACTCATAGGAACTCTCATCGCTCTTCTTTTCCTGAAAGGAATATATTCATGGCATGAACTTAAATGAAGTATCTTGGACATAGTTATGCCAATACAAGAATTTGAAATTTTGAATACAAAATAATACTAATAAATTTACCAAATATGGATTGAAAAGTGTAATACCTAGTATCTTTTTGTCGCTGGGCCTTCTCCCTTTGTAAAATAAACTATGGGCCCAATTTTTACGGATCACAGAAGCTGCCGCTCCATATAAGTATAATAAAGTGTGGGCTTCATGGCCCAGCGATTGATAATTATGTTAAAACGTTGAAATCTATAGAGTTGGATGTAAGGACACACATAATTGAAAAAGATGTCACTTTTTTCGAATGTCCCGTCCGCATGTGCATATGGCCTAACAGCAGTCAGTATTCGTTAATTTTATATGGTGGTTCTCTGGTGCCTCCACACGCATGTGCGGATGATGGCCCCAACCTATTTATTTATTTTTAATATAATTTTACCTGAATAAATTGATAAACTTTAAATGAGAGTTAATAAATTCTAATTAAAGAGAGCAAGCTTCTAATAATCCAATTTAAATTTTTGACCAAAAAAATTAAAGATTAAAAAAATACTAATTTAAATTAAAAAACTATAGTTGAAATTATTAATTTATAATAATTAATCACGAATATCTGCATGGTGACATCCAAGTTTTGGCGACTACATTAACATTATGGTTCTGCAAAATAGTAGTACCACATTTTTCCTTATAATCAGATTAATAAGGTTAGCGTTTTAATTTTAAAAAATTTGCGGCAGAATTGGATTTCAGATTTTTGTGTCCCTAGTTTTAATTTGTATGGTTTTAATTATAGTTTGTGAATTAAGGTTCATTAATCACAATTAGAATTTAAATTATTTTGCATCTGGGTACAGCAGCAGAGTGTGGCTCAAATTTTACATTTTACATTTTACATTTTACATTTTACATATACTTGGAACTCATTTTGGTGAGCAGTTGAGTTGATTGATTATATATGCGCTCCTGGTCACGATAGATATATAATGAGAGAAAAGAAAAAGAAAAAAGGAATAAAAATGAAGTCACACATAGACAACAATGGAGAAGCACAGCCATACAATGTGGCGAGAGGCTAACATATCATCAGAAATCTGATCCACTCTCCAAAATACTCAAGGCCATAAACTTAATACCATATCTCATCTCCCTCACACAAATCCATCTCCAACTATATATCTTCTACTTAAACTCCGCAGCTCAACTGATTTTGCTGCTGCATTGTTACGACATGGCATCTGCTGCTCTCTCATCCCTGCAGGTATATATCCCTACTTCCTCCTTCCTCACTATATAAATATGATTATCAATATTCTGGTGCAGGTGGGCTGCAGCAAGGGCTTCTCCGAGTTCGCCGGCCTCCGCAGCTCCTCTGCCGCTCTCCCCTTCGCCAAGAGGTCCAACGATGACTTCGTCTCCGTTATCACCTTCCAGACCTCTGCTGTGAGTGCTGCTGCTTCTTCTTCTTCTTCTTCTTCTTCTCCTCATACTTAATCATAATACCAATTAATGTGTCGATGAGAAAAGATTGGTGGAGGCAACAAGAGAGGAGTTGTTGAGGCTAAGCTGAAAGTGGCCATCAATGGATTCGGTCGGATCGGAAGGAACTTCCTTCGTTGCTGGCATGGAAGGAAGGACTCCCCTCTTGATGTCATTGCCATCAACGACACCGGCGGCGTCAAGCAAGCCTCCCACCTCCTCAAATACGACTCCACCCTCGGCATCTTTGACGCTGATGTCAAGCCCGTCGGCACCGACGGCATCTCTGTCGACGGCAAGGTCATCAAAGTTGTCTCCGACCGCAACCCCTCCAACCTTCCTTGGGGGTACTTTTTCTCCTTTTCTTTTTCTTTCAGAGATATCTTACTCATTTCCATTTCCTAAGTCTTCCTCTGTTTTTGTGTGTTGCAGAGACTTGGGCATTGATCTTGTGATCGAGGGAACCGGTGTGTTCGTTGACAGAGACGGTGCTGGAAAGCATCTTCAGGCGGGTGCGAAGAAGGTTCTCATCACCGCCCCCGGCAAGGGCGATATCCCAACCTATGTCGTTGGTGTCAACGCCGATGACTACACCCACGCCGATACCATCATCAGCAACGCCTCCTGCACCACCAACTGCCTCGCCCCTTTTGTCAAAGTCCTTGACCAGAAGTTTGGTTAGTCTCTTCCATTTAATAACTGATTAGTGTATGTGGTTTTATCTTCATCATTAGGATTTCTCCAATATTATCCATTTCATTTGGATAAGAATTGATCATCTTCAATAGTTAACGTTATTTGATAAAATGTAGGAATCATCAAGGGGACTATGACCACCACGCACTCCTACACCGGCGACCAGAGGCTGCTCGACGCCAGCCACCGTGACCTGAGGCGTGCAAGAGCCGCGGCACTCAACATTGTCCCCACATCCACTGGTGCAGCCAAGGCTGTTGCGCTTGTGCTCCCACAGCTCAAGGGCAAGCTCAACGGCATTGCGCTCCGTGTTCCCACTCCCAACGTGTCCGTGGTGGACCTCGTGGTGCAGGTTGAGAAGAAGACGTTCGCCGAGGAGGTGAACGAGGCTTTCAGGGAGGCTGCCAGCAAGGAGCTCAACGGCATCTTGTCGGTGTGCGACGAGCCACTTGTCTCAGTCGACTTCCGCTGCAGCGACGTCTCATCCACGGTGGATTCCTCACTCACCATGGTCATGGGAGATGACATGGTGAAGGTCATTGCTTGGTATGACAATGAGTGGGGTTACTCACAGAGGGTGGTTGATCTTGCTGATATTGTTGCTAACAACTGGAAATGATGAAAGGGATTGTTTATCCTATTCTTCTCTATTGTTTGTAGACTGCTACCTTGTTTCGTTTCCGAATTGTATTGGTGAAGCAAACAATTTTCCAATGTGCTTATTATATATTACATACTTGCAGTTTTTTTTATATCTAAGCATGTAGTACTACAATAAAGATCAATTTATTTTTATATGTTGCGTCTCCTCACTTCTGGCTTCTCTTGATTTTGATAAACAAGCTGCTCAAACAAAGTCTCATCAACCATAGCAGTGTGTTTCGTCTTCGAAGAATCACATACACAACCAAAATCCTATTTCAATATATGGTTAGCAACATTCTCCATGAAACACCAACAGCGATAAATATCATACTCTCAAGATCTACAAAAGAGTAGAGTAGGGTTGTGGCGTATACGACAGCCAACATGCCATAAGGGGAGGGAGAGTACATCTGAGCTTTAAAGTATAAACTTGTAGCCGCCTGAATACATAAACTCACTGATCCAATGTTGTATCTACGAGAATAGTATGATTTCAACAGCAGTCAGTAACGGCAGAGTTCCCACACAAAATGCAACAACAGGGGAGAAAAATTTGGACCCTGTATGCATCAGATAAGGCCCCTCCAGAACTGAATCGAGAAACAATTTGCCTATTCCACCTCTCATTCAGGCCTGCAAAATAAAAACACGAGGGAATCAACAATGCTAATTGTTTGAATAATGAAACAGGTCGTTGTGTCTAAGTGTTATTCTTCACCTACTTAAGATCAGATAAGCAGGGTCATATTTTCATTTTCATGATTTTTATCATACACTAGTCATAATCATTATGAAAAGCAAAAAATTCACACAAAGTGGCTAAAAATGTACAAAGGGAAGAGGTCGTGATACATACACATCACTGTAGTTATATGCAACAAGCTAGTAAGAGATTCAGAACAGAGTAGTTCATCGAATAGCTAATGAATCAGAATATTGCTGTCTGATTTGGTTTGGAGGAAAATGCACAAGATAACTTTAGATATAAGAAATGAACCAACTTGAACTAGTGCTGCTCATATATAAGCAAATTTCTAGGTGATGGATTGTATATTTTGCAAGGATAATTTGGCGTTCGGCAGACACTTCATAGGATTGTGGTTCAAAGTCAAGAAAACCATGCAGCACAAAATCCCCTTCAAGTATTAGTATGATGATCAAGGGTAATGAAAGGTACATCTGTCGTAGTGTGAAACTTGACACAAATTAACTTTCCGTGATGTAAATAGGTATGAAAAATCATCTGAACACATAGTGCAGAAATTAGCCTAGCATGAAATTGTATATAAGAAAAAACTATTTAACCTGCACCACATACACGCTTCATAACTGACTTTACCAATGTTTTGAAACATATACTAGGAAATTTCATTTCTAGCATTTCTGTCACATAATATAGCAAATTTTATATCTAAGGCTACAAGCTAAGCATACCCTATAACTTTTGTAGGAACCCTGACCTAATAGAGTCTTGGTAGTGAGGTTCCTAGGACCAAGAATGCTATAGTTTCTTTGTAAAAAACCAGAAAGTCTCTCCTTGTTATTTTGTGACCATGGTAATCGACCAAAAGATAGAAAAAGTATGATGTATTTAGAAAAAAGACATGTAGTTGATTCATTGCCATGTGGCTGAGACTAACTCTGAAAATGTGAAGTAGACAGTGGAGTTCGGAACCAATGGAATAAGGAATGCATCCTACAATAAAAGTACCGTGTGAACTGAATTTGGGAGTGTGATACATTTAAGGATATACATACACAAAGGAAAACCATACAACAAGAGAACAGGATTTGTGCACAAATTTTTATAGCCTGGTAATTCAAGGTAGGGACAGTTGAACCTAAACCAAGTATCCCAACCCCCAAGTCAATTGTATTTGGGCATTCCATATTCAAGAGAACTCTTAGCTATCCAAAATTCCAAATCTCAGCTTTCATGATAGTTCATAACAGTAAACATAATGAGAACAACCGACCAAAAATGAAATTCAAAGCACAAATACTATAACAATATTCAAAATGTAAAAGAAGTTAAAAACCACATACCATTTGATAATTGAACCAAAGAGGAAATGCTGCATAATAGGAACCTTCTCCATAACTTCTACTTTATACATCTTTAGCAGCCCACTGTTCACCTTTTTCCAATTAGGAACACCACTAATGTCATCCAACATAGGTGAATGCTCAGCAAACATCCCCTTCTTCACCTTCTTCACAAAAACAACACAGGAGAGATACAAGTATTCATTACAGAAATTCTCTAATATATCATCATTATGAATGGACTTTGGCTTCATATACTTGTGATCAATCAACTGTGATGACCCAAATATGTATGGCAAGAAATGGTAGTCATCAAGTCCCCAGACACCATGGGATCCTGCAGGCTCTAAGCTATAAGTCAGTTGTAGTTTTCTCATTAACTCCATGTATTTGGAGAACACTCTTGACACCAAGGCTTGATAATCTTCTTCTGTCACAACACCTAGTTTTGCTAAGCAATACAACCATGCTGCAAAATTTGTCTCGTGGCCAGTTCCTATATAAAAGTGGATTAGAAGATCGCCACATTCATAGCTTCCAATAGATAACTAGATAAAGCTTAAACAGAATCTATTAAAAATCTAATCTAAAATAAATAAATATACTAATTCATGTTCACATCAAAGCAAACATATCTACAAATCCCAAGTAATCTGATTTCATTGACTCTTGTGAAAAAATAGTTTTCTATTTAAAAAAATGGGTTAAGTGTGACTGCAACAAATGTTAGAATCAAAGCCCTTGAAGATAGAATTATAGAAAAATATATTTGTTATATGTGCATATAGATATAAGCATGAAATCATGTGGCAATGATACAACAGATCACAATTTTTTTAACTTATTACTTATAAGGATGGTACTGAGATGGAATTTAGGCGCTGCATGTTCTAACACATCAGAAATTGGTGGACAAGAACACTTCCAAAATATGGGGTAAAGAGGCAAAGGCCCCTCTACATCCCACCCATAATCAACATCAACATTGAACTAAATATCAAACAAGTCAAAACCATTCAGAAGGGAATCTCAAACTTCTATAATTTTTCCCCCTTTTAAATAAAATAAACCTAAACGTTGAACTAAACAAAATATAGCTTGCACAAAGAGGCATTTCTGCTCAGATTGCCTTTGTTGGATTTACTCTTTTTCACCAAAGGCATTAAATACTTCACGAATCTCAAGTTTATACTGCTAGTTTGTTGCATAACCAATCGCTATAATAATACAAAAACTAAGTCAGTGACAGAGAAGAATATACAGTTTAGAAGTGTATAACCTAGAACTTCAGTAAAATAAACTCTTGATGAATAATGCCAGCAATCAAATCTACTGAAAAAGTACCAATCCATGAAATTCGAGTTAAAATAAACACAATTCCTACCATAATCGATTCGCGACGCATTTCCAAAGCCATCGGTGAAATAAGGCACAATTTCGAGGGTAGCGTCGCGAAGCTGAGGCGGCAGAAACATGAGCATAAACGCCTCGGCCTCGCCGCTCATCCGTTCGTGCCACACGCGATAGGAGACGTTGCCATATCGCGCGGCCTGCGGCGCCGGGGGGATTTCGTCGACGTAGTCGGCCAGTTTCTGGAGGATGGTGAGTAGGGTTTGGACGGTGGGGGAGACGTGGCAGGGATCGGAGAGCTTGCGCGATTTGGTGGATTCGGAGAGGGAGACAACGAAGCCGAGGAAGTTGCGGAAGGAAGGGGAGGAATGGAAGGTGGCGAGGTCGTCAGGGTTGCGGATTCTCTTGGAGGGGGCGGCGAATTGGTGGGGGAGAGTGAGGGGTTCGACCTTCTCGGAGTGGGGGACGGGGGTGCGCATGATGGTCTCTCTGGTGTTAGTGGGGGAAGGGGGGAGGTTGACGGCGGGGAAGCGGATGGGGATGTAAGCAGGGGAGTCGGAGGGAGGCGGAGGAGTGGGGAGAGCGGCGGGGCCGCCGCACTTGGCGCAGACTGAGTGCTGGTCGTGGTGGTGCTCGCCTGTGCCTGGGGGATCCATTTGGGTCTTTGCCTTGGACGGCTCTAGTGTCGCCATATTAATAAAAATTTTATACACTATGACTTCCTTTCGCCTTTTGCTTTAATTTCTTTTTCATATTTCCACCATTTCTAGTTTTGACAAATCAACAATACTTACCTCAAAAAAGACAAATCAATACTACTAGTAGTCTTTCTCCAAAAGATCAATATACTGTACAGTACATGGTGTATTCCTATACGAACTGTATACCGCCTCTCTTTTGCATGAAATATATGGTACACCTAAAATTCATAGAAAGATCACAATGGGTTGGATAAGATAACTTATTAATATTAGATAATTAAGATTGGCAAACAAATTAACTATACTTTCTCATGTATGTGGTTATAAGATCTCCTTTATTGTTAATTACCACAAATATGCAAAATAATGTCTGACATTCAAGGGAATATAATAAAAAACTAAAATTATTAATCAATTCAAGGGAATTTAATGAAATAATAAAAATAAATTTCCTAGTCAATTCAAAAAAATATTTTTAATTAAAATTTAATTAAACCCTAACAATATAATAGAAAACTAAAATTATTAGTAATATTTTAATTAAAATGATAAAAAAGCTAAAAGAAAATTAAAATCAAACGTTTGTACATATTATACATAGTGTGCATTAGTTTTTTATATTAATTCATTTCAAAATTTTAAATTGTCATAACTTGTCCATTTTAAATCTATTTTTTGTATATCGTATATCAAATTAAAGCTCGTAACATAATCTTTAGTTCAAGATGCATATTGCATATATTTTTATTATTGAGATAGAAAATCTTAAGAAATAATAAAATTTTATAAATAAATTAAAAAAAACATTTTTATTTTTATTTATAAAAAAGTTTAAGAAAAGTCTCTCTACTAATAATTGTATTGCTTTTCTAGTGACAACCTGTTTTTCCGTTCTTGAGCCATTTGTTCAGTCAAAACGGTGATCTTCGTGTTCATCTCCACTTGGGCGAGCAGTTCGAACTGGGTTGACACGTCGTTCGCGTCTCGTGCATCATTCAGGGTACTCATGGTGAAGTTCGGTGATAGTTCGTTGATATGCTTGATTGCCCACGGTTGGCGCCAAATTGTTGGGGATAGATCCAACATTTACGTAATGGGATGACGGATACGTCCGGTACGACAGACACTAGCAATCTGAGATCGATGGGGGTG
This sequence comes from Salvia sclarea, assembly GCA_036873715.1. Lineage (NCBI taxonomy): Eukaryota > Viridiplantae > Streptophyta > Magnoliopsida > Lamiales > Lamiaceae > Salvia > Salvia sclarea. The sequence continues at coordinate 1,497,052 of JAYJMF010000017.1, forward strand.
TCGATGAAAGAGCCTCTGACACTCAAGTCAGTCAAACGTAAAGAAATAATTGATAAAAAGATAATAGAATATGTAGCGGCCCGACACCCCACCCTATGCGGATGACCGATCTGCTACACTAGCGACACGAACGAAAGAAACAACACAAGATAACACTGAAAACCCTTCCATTTAAAAATGTATTTATTACATATAATGGAAGTCAAGTTGCAATGCTAAGTCTCGATTTACAACTTTTCTCATAGTTACATAACAGGATCAGGTTTGGGAAACTATCCAACCATCACCGGACTCGATTCTAACCTAGACTATACATGCCTTCAGATAATCCTTCAGCACACCTCTTGCCCGCCCGCCGATCCTTTCACATGCCTTGTTATCAAACCTGAAAGAATTATAAACGAGGGCTGAGTACGATATGCACTCAGTGGGCTCATGCCAGAAAGAATACAAATCAAGCACTAGGGTATTTCATCAAGTGATCTATCAACTATGAACTCATCATAACCAACCAACCATACAAGTTGCAACAACATGGTTAAATGATGGATTTGCCTCTGGATCATGGCCTCTTTCACGGCCATGTACTAGATGCTGAAGAGGTATCCCGTCGGATTTACCCTTACCAACATCGTCAGTGCACTCCCTGTCACGATGGTGGACATAGTCGATCTTATAATATAGTATATGGGTAGAGTGCCCATGTTTCAATAAACAACACTCGGACGTACGTTTCATCCGAGCCGGCAAATCACAATCAATTAACATTCCCAAATTAAACCCTAGCTTGACAATTATACCAATTTTACATATAACATGGATATAAAGTGATAGAAAGAAGACCCACCGTTCACCATGGACACGATGCCTCGTCATGCATGACCTGGATCTAAAATCCAATAACTTATCAGATATCTATCTCAATGATTATATCAAATGCATGGCGTGCATGATCATGTTTCTCCTATCAACTCGTGTTAACATATTAACACACATAGCTCATATATCAATAATAACTTCCATAATATATCCTCCTATTCAAATCATCATGTGATAGATCTTATGAGCATATAAACATTCAATCATTCACAATAACCAAGTACGGTTCATCAGTCATATGATACAACATACATTCTCATCACCCAAATGATGGTTCTTATGACCATGTAAACACTCAAGAAGCAATATCAATCATATATTATCACACAAGCATCATAGGTACATAGCATATCCCCATACAATACTTTCCCATGTATAAACATAGCAATTATCAATCATAGAGACAACATGTTCATAACCACATATATGTATTTTGACAAGAGTCTCTCATTTCCTTATCAGTGTCATCTAATCACAATCATGCAACATTTAATCAAGAATTCATCATAACACTCATATTATTCATCTAGCAATTCAACACCATCTTCTATGCTTAGTATATATAAACTTAGTCAAGTTCACTGATCGCTCTATTTTCTAACACAAAAGTATGTATAGTAGTAGGGCAAGCAAGTATCGTATCCACAGAGACTGTATACCGAAAACTAAGTAAGCAACTCACTTTTGTATTTTATTATTATCCAGGCAAACGAACTTTGTTTGTGTTTTATACTGAACTCCAAATTTAATCAGAGAAAGAATAACAAAGATTTAACCAAGATTATGAAAAACTGATCCTAGGGATGTATTTTTACCTAATTAAATTCACACAATTAACCTATTAATCTGTTTACCAATTTTAATCCACATTCAGATGAAGGATCACTAATTCAACTAC
>JAYJMF010000017.1:1501664-1511733 GCA_036873715.1 Salvia sclarea
TGATAATAAAATTCTTTAATAACAATTAAAAAAAATAAGGAAGAATATTTGATTTATTTTTTATGAAATATACATTATTTTGTATAAATAAGTTAATAATTCATATTAATTGACATGTTAGACGTGCAACGCACGTCCTCTCCGCTAGTTTTTAAAAAAGTGTCACATTTTTTAAAAACTCTAGTTTGAGTTTCAAAGGTGTTATTTCCTTTAAAATCTTACGCACACTTTTGTTTGATATTTAAGGGCATATTAGTCTTTCCACTTTTCTTCTTCTTTATTGTGACAACCACTTTTTTTTTCTTCTTCCATTAAACCTGCAACTCCACTCATCTTCCATGGCTTCTTGATTTTTCGATCCGGAGAGGTGGGTTGAGACAATAAAAACTTCTAGAGATCTTAGTAGCTCCTAACTCCTTCTCTCAGCTTATTGGGGTGGGCTAAAGCAAAAAAAAAATTGATTCTTTTAAAAAAAATTAAGAACTAAAAAGAAAAATTGGGGGTGGACTTTAGCCCCCTAGCCCGTGAGTAGCTCTACTCCTGATGGTTGGTACGCATTTCTTGATGCTCTATTGACACATGAAACCGTGTTATCATATTATATATTAAGATTAGAAATTTCAATATCCAATAACTATTTCTGGTTTGATTTATTTCATTTTAACTATTATATTATCATTATCGTGAATGATTTATTCTTGTAAGAAAATCCTAAATTAATAGGTAGGAGAAGTATCGGAAGTTTTGACTTTTAGATATTGCTATTCTTCCAAATATTAAAATGTACTCCCTCCGTCCCATTACAATTGGCCATTTTTTCATTTTGGGATGTCCCATTACAGTTGGCCCCTTTTTGAAAAAGCAAAAATTTAACACATAAAACTCAAAAAGTAGGTAAGCCCTTAACATTTTATACCTTACAAAAACATTTTCTTAATCTTCGTGCCAAAAAAATTATGGCCAACTGTAATGGGACGGAGGGAGTAGTATATACTATTTTTTTGGGTATGGGCCGTATAGCAAGCAACAAGGTACGTAAAATTTGTGGAGCCCCACTGCTTCCAAAATAGAAACCAAGAAAATGTTGAAAAACATGCATGTTGAACCACACCTGAACTCATGTATGCTACAAAGTGTGTGTGTGTGTGTGTGTAGAGGAAATTACTATATGAGATACAATCTTTAGTAATAATTTTTCAAATTTTCTCACATTCAAAAAGTTGTAAGAACTAGCTAGCTAGGGGAAGAATAGTATTGTGTATTATTGAAAATTTTGAGTATTGCATGTGACAAGTTTTGATTTGTGAATCATTGTCCAAGAGAAATTCCCGAGAATTAACATTGGATTCCACAATGCATGAATCAATGCATCCAATAATCTTCCTTGTGGCTTGCCTCCTAAAGTGTATGCACTTTTTCCATATATTCTTAGTATCAACCAATTAACGAGGATTAATTATTTTAATATTCTTCTTTCTCAACAAAATAATTATTATAATATTGTCCCAAATCTGGTTTCAATATTTACATTTTCCTTCTACAAATTCAGAAAGCAGTTAAGTCCCATTTTTATTTCTTTACTTACTTGATAGGAGAGGTTATATAGATGCGTCTAAAAAAGTTATTATTTCTCCCCTTAGCAAAACAAAACTCTAATTTGATGTTTGGTCAAATTTTATTACTATACCTTAGCCACGTTAATGTTGCCTCATTTTTATTTGGTATAGAAATTAAGAAATGAATGTTAATGGATACATGTTAGGAGTTTTGTACGTGGTGAGTCGTTTTTCACCAAAAATAATTTGACTGACAGATAGCCGGTATGACCACAATGCGCAGACAGCAGTAAGCAAAATCGTCTGCCAAGGGATCGGCGAAAATTTTCCTAAAAATCGACCTGCAGGGTAACAACAAAATTATAGGGATTAAATTAAGAACTAAACTAAAACTAGATAAACTATAAATCATGCAAAGGGATTGAATTTTGATTTAACAGAATAAAATTGAGAAAATGTAACAAATATGCGAGAATATTTCGACAGCCAATTAATTCCACCCTAATTCGATATTCTGATCCTCGATGCAAAGATAACTTCAAAACATGCAAATAAACCGGTTATGATCACCGGAGCGAAGACGCTTCTGACGCAGTCTTATCTCTCCTTAGCTTCTTGATAATTAGGAAGACGTTTCACTAACTATTTCTCTAATCGACTGACAATCGTAAGAGACACTCTATAGGTTTAATGAGCCGACAACAATAAAAACTAGAGAGACCCGATTCAAAACCGATAAACTCTTACGCAGGATTACAACATTAAGAATGTTAATTCCCTTGACCACATGTCAATTTATCACTAATCAAATCTAAACCACGATTACGTATGACCGATTCAACTAGCTATTAATTAATCTCAACCCACTAAATATTACATACTACTCAGCAAATTGAAACAATTAAATCCCTGAGAAAAAAGTAGAGAACAACAAATACTTGCATACAAATTAAAAGATACAGAGCAGATTAGATCTCACAGAACAATCTCGCTAGAGCTTCCTTAATCGTTGTCGGAATAACGAAAATTAGCTAGAAATCATAATTAAACGGGAGAAGTTAGATGAAGAAGAAGAATGATCGCTCTCAATCTTGGGATCAACTCTGGAGTTGGATAGTGTCAATAACAAAATTACCTAAGCTAAACTAATGGGCCGAGATGGCCACTTAATTTTGGATGGGGTAAACAAAGCCCAATACTAAGTGGATTTAAGAATAACAACTTTTTCTCATAACTTTCAGGTTCAGCGGCCATGAGGCACTATGGCATACTGATCATCTTGTACCCAATTTCAGCTTCAATATTCTTTCCAAAATTATATTCTACAAAATCCACACATTATGCAATTAGCTTCATAATAAATGGGATTAAGTAGATATTAACGCATTTAAACTCCTAAAAGATCATCCAAAAATATGCATATAAAATACGCCTAATCAGTATGTAAATATTTTATGGAACGAATTTAATGGGACATCCGAAAAGGAAAATAAAACATAATTATGGAACGAGAGGGAGTACAAGAATCACCAAATTTTCTTTATCTGAATATTCTGCTAGATCCATGCAAAAAATTATCTAATAAAATCATAATATCAACAATTTATTGAGAAGAATGATCTTTCTTAATTGAGAATATTTTTAGATTCAGAATAAGTATACACAAATCTTTCTGTCAGGCCGGCCTAACGGTTAGATCTAGATCCAATGGCCAATCCATGCCTTTTTCGCGGGTCGACCCGGATCCGACGGTTCGGATCGGGTTCGAGATGATACATCATGTTATATGAATTGATACTATTTCTTTTATAAATTGATACTTTATTCAATACGAAATAGTAATGAATATATTTATTTATTAAATTTAATTTTAATTTTTTGGGGGGTATTTTTTTTTGTGCTTTTAAAGATGATACTTCATGTTATATGAAATGGATTCCTTTTATAAATTAGTATTTTATTCAATATAAATAGATACTGAATATACTGCTCTTGGAACTAATAGTTAGGCTGGCCTGACAGATATATGCCTCATAATTATACTCATATGAACAAATAGCCTAGCATAACTATGGATGATCATTCTTCGAGTACTCATCTATTTAGTATTTTTCAAATTAAAATTCGCTCATAACTTATTTATTTTACGTATCTCAAGTCTAATTAAAATGATGTTACAAACTCATACACATTCCGAACTTATATAGTGAGTACTTGAGCCATTGTCATCCATTTGACCAATACTAGCTGTTATATTTTATCACCCTAGCCTAATTAAATTAATAATATCTAAATAATTCATATATATATAAAGTTATAATTATTGGGTATTCATATGAGTCAATTTATGTTAAGAGTTACAATTAAATTATAAAACGTGAGTGCTTGCTATCTGCTCTCGCCTATATATAAACTGGTTTTGGTTCGAGTATAGTGTATTTACATCGTTTAGTGCTTATCCGAACTTGTCCTAATTAAATTTAGTAAAAGCAGGTATCCACAAAAACCCAACTCATTGTCTGATCTGATTTCACTATATTTTCCACATTATACGAAGACAAGAAAAGTTGGTATAATCAATGTAGAGAAATGAATGCAGCTGCAGGCTGACGAACCCAACTATTACAACATGGTTCAAATTTTTGAGAAATTAAATTACAGAGAGGTCCTATTGCTTCTTGTTCAAAGTGGCAGAATACAGAGATATTCAAATCTCATGAAGCTTTCTTGGATTTGTACATTCTGGCACAGAAGACATAGATCACCAGATTGAAGAAGCTGAGAGCTGCCAGAAGCCAAAAGAAGTAGTCGAGATGGCCCACGTTCAAGTTATCCGGTATCCACCCAGGCTGCCCCCCCTGCGTCGTCAGAGACGTCACAACCGTGAGGATGAACGAGCTCAAGTAGTTCCCCAGCGCAGTTGTGAGGAGTGACAAAGCCGTGCACAGACTCCGCATGGCGTCTGGAGACTGGTCGTAGAAGAACTCCAGCTGCCCGATGAACGTGAAAACCTCAGCAGCCCCCAGCAGGAAGTACTGCGGAATCTGCCAGAAGATGCTCATCGGGGCAGCCACCGCTACATCCACGACATACGAGAGACGGACGATCTCCACAATAGCAGCGGCCGACATGCACAGGATCGAGAGGAATAGGCCCACTCCCATCCTTTGCAGCTCCGTGAACCCTCTGTCGTTGCCAGTGAACATCTTGGCAACTGGAACGAGGACCTTGTCGTACATTGGGACCCAGAAGATAACACTGATGACATCAAAAGTCGACAAGGAGGCTGCGGGGATGGAGAAGGAACCTATGGCGGTGTCCATCACCATGCCTTGCTCCACAAACATCGTTGACATTTGAGCATAGACAGCAGCAAAGACTATCCCGGTGGCCCAGATGGGAAACATGCGTATCAAGATCTTCAGCTCCTCGACTTGTGTTACTGTGCAGAGGTTCCACGCGTTGGAATAGTTTTCGTGTTTGCTTTCAGCATCCGAAATTACAGCAGCTCTGTCGAGGCACCTTCAGAAGAAAGGAGCATTATCAGCAGCTGAAGTTACAAAAGAATCCATAATATGGAAATGCTTCTAAGTTCTATGTATAAAAGGAATATCCGTGATACTAAGTAGTCGATCCTACGAGTCAAAGCTCTGATAATACTGCAGAACAGTTTTGTTAAAGCTTTTTACGGGATATCAATGATCTTGAGATCCCATTCTTTTGATAGATAAATCGAAGTTTATCAGTATATAAAGAAAAAAAGAGGATTTACTTTAGTTCGTCAGTGTGCAGCAATTTCCTACTTCCTTCAATTGCAGAGCTTTTATCGGGTAGCTCGTATAGGAGACTACTATCATCAGGGACAGCCAGATTCCATTTGCGGAATGATGCAACCAGAACCTGACACATTCTTGTAACAGGGCTTCCTCCCGGTTTCTGAAACCTATAGAGATTGGTGCCCGCAAAGAAACTTGCTATAGCAAATCCCATAAACAAAGCAGGGATACCGAAACCCAGGCCCCACCCAGCATTATCTTGAATCCAGACAATCAAACTACTAGATATCAAGGCGCCGATGTTGATGGAAAAATAGAACCAATTGAAAAAAGAGCCCTTTTTAACACTCTCTATGGGATCTGTATCATCAAATTGGTCCGCCCCAAACGATGAAACGCATGGTTTGATCCCTCCTGTTCCGAGTGCTGTAAGATACAGCCCAAAGAAGAATACCACATATTGAGAAGCAGAGGCAGAAGGGCATACAGAGTCAACACATTCTGGAGGCTTAAAATATGGTACAGTTGCAGATGCTGTCAGCGTGCACATTCCCTTCATAAGAGAGAGATTGAAATAATAAGATGGGAGCAACTAAAGAAGAAAGAATCGTTCGCAGAGAATATAAAAGTAACAAACAAACAACATTAATATCAACTTAACATATGGGTAGACAAATCGATACAGCATAACAACTTAAACACGTAACCCCAATAAATCTGGACATAAAATAACCACACAGAATTCAGTCCTAGAACAGCTAAAACAGCTCTAATCTGCAGCTTTCCAGCAGTGTCAAGCAAAAAATCACATTGTTTTCTATACTTCAAGAAATCCTTATTAGGCACTAAGCAGCCAGATCAAAACCATCTACTTAAACATAATTATATTGGGCATTCTTCATCACCCAAAAACATCCTGAAAGTCCACTCTACAATAGAATGATAATAATTTAGAGTAAGAAATGGGAAACTGCTTGCTCTCAGTGCCCAGACAGCATATGTAAATGCTAGAAACCCCCGTCGGGCATATTTCAACTTGCAAAAAGATTCAAAATGCAATTTTGCTTGGACAAATGGGAGATTTAAAAGTGATAACCAAATGTCCTAACGGATGGAAATTTTCAAAATAGTGACACCAAAATATACAAAGAAGAGATTATGATTTCTTTCATGCACTGGACTTGTTGGGATAAATAAATTTCGAGGTGCTGCAAGAATATTTCAACCTTCTTACCCTGTTTAATAAAATTGTGTGCACAGAGATTAGAGGGTAATCTACAAAAGCAGGTGCATAATTCCAATTCACAGCAGAAAGTTGAATGAAAAACCATTCCTACTAAAGAAATTATAAACTTGGATAATGAGAAAAAAAGTACAGGCCAATCTAATAGTGAACGGCGCAGAACCATGTTAGCACGCAAAAGATAAGAGAGATCTAGCCAATCAAAAATCTAGTACTAGAAAAAAAAAGTAAATAAATAATGAAATGGTGAAAAGAAGTTAGGAGATCACAATGAAGTAAAGAGTTGAGAATGCAGCAATGGTCCAATATCTTCCCCAGTAAGCATCGGCCAGGACGGCCCCAATAAGGGGAGTCAAATAGCAGGTGCCTTGCCATGTCGTCACAGTTGTAGCAGCCGCGACATTGCCTTGGTGTAAATTTTTGGTGAGATAACTAACAAGATTCGTAGCAATCCCATAGTAAGCTAAACGCTCACAGCATTCAGTCCCTGCCACATGATACAAATAAGAGGTCAGAACTGAGGGGTAAAGTAACAACTATCTAAGTAGTACAGCACTTGAAAAACTTTAATACCTAGAATGAAAGGACATGCCCTCCAATTTCCAGTTTTGCTCTTCAAAACAGCGTTCCCCTTAAAGTCAACAGAACCATCACCAGTATGTAGTCCATCACTTCCACTCTACAGAAAAACACAACAATTACAGAGTGCAGTCAAATGGAAACCCTTAAATTAAAAGTGGAAAATTCACCTTCCAAGAGTTACAATTAAGTATATTTACTTTTAAACAAAAGGCAATTCACGGAATCTTACATCAGCCCTAGCATCAGGATTCAGGTCCCATGATGCCAGTCTTGGTAATAACAAGCAAGATCAATATTCTAAAGCAATTGAAGAAGGGAAGATCATTTTGGGGGGAAGGGAGTAAAAATAAAGAACCCCTACCTCTTCATGGAGAAGTACATGAGAAGATTAGCAGAAACAGTTGCCAAGCCACGATCCAAGCATATTAAGATTGCTCTTTAGATTTTACAAAAGTTAAAAGATTATTAACAGCACATTGACAAAACCCACTTCCCAGAAAACAAAAATGCCCCCACCTCCACTGATTGCCCCAAAATAAATGATGGTTAAAATGAAATAAATAGTTTTTCTTATCTGTTCACCTAACAGAAACAGAATCCTGGGATGCACAGAACAAGTACCATAAATTCAGATCCAAAGAATAAATCCCTATCAACTCAAACATATCCATGCTTTTGAGTTTTGACCAAAATATATTCGAACAACTTCTGTACAATCCAATACATGTTCAAGTAGATGGTTGAAATCAACTGATGAATTCTTAAATGTACAAATATATATTTAAGAAAGGTGAATAAGCACCTCTACATGACCCTCCTCCAGAAGCAATCTCTCCTCCTCGTGAGTCCCCATCAGCTAGGAATAATAGCTCCTACCTGTTTGAGCAGTTTATTATCTTTAATATATTGAGAATTCTGGAGAAATGGGAGAGGTCGATGATGATGAATTGATGATGATGATGATGAGAAGAAGGATTGCTTGAAGTGGAGGATATTATCTGTGGAGAAATGATCGAGTCATTTTCTTCCCTTTGAATTTCCCTATGCTGCTGCTATGTTTTGGGGAATCGCACCTAAATTCGAGATTTTTAATTTTAATAAACCCAATTTGTTTATTAAATATTTTCTTGTTTTCAGGAATCTATTTCCTTATTAGATAGACGTGTGGATTTTAAGATTGATGGCCAAAGATATGGAATCTTAGGTGCGTTTTGAATAATGTTAAATATGGATCTATAAGGATTGGTTATTTGTATTTTTCCTATGGCGAAAATTTGGGTGCCTCCACTCCATCCTCATAAAAGTGCAAATGACATATGTAATAATTTTATTACATTTATGTATTTATTTAAGTGTTAATACATACTTTATTACAAAAATATATAATAATAATATATGATAAGTTTTAAAATTGAGATTTTCCAAATTTAAAATATATGATACTTTATTTATATAAATCTTAAATCATTAATTTTATCATATATCATTATCCACAGATACAATAGAAAATGTCAGGTATAAATGTGATAAAAGATCTGAATTCGAGTGGATGCAGACAGAACTCACGCTTTTTATATACTCTTATTTATGTGTAAAATCTAAAAGTAATCAACTTGGGTACCAAACAGCTAGTTGAGCCAAGATGAGTCATCTTGGCCTCAATTAGCCTACCAAATATAGCTTAGTATATATAGAGTAATTAATTAATGATATTGATGTGTGAGGTTAAATGTGGGTCCATAATGATAATTTTATAAATGATATTAGAATAAATAAAGTAATGATGCTAATGTGTGAGGTCAAATGTGTTAAACGAAGTTTTCTTATTTGGCAAATTTGAAATGTAAATCATTTTGGTGGACGAACAAAAATGACAAAATGTAAACCATTTTGGTGAACGGAAGAAGTATGAACTATAGCCAATGACCATCTTTTCCATCAAGCTTCTTCAATTTTCACAATGCATATACTGAATATTCAAGATATATACAATTATTATTTATATTGTTTTAAAAAATACAGGTAATTATAAAAAATATTGTAAAATAATTTATTATGTCATTTTTTTAAAGATTTTTAAAAATAGTTTGCCCCCTTACCTTTGGGGGGCCTTGCTCCGCCATTGCATGTCTGTCATACCTAGGGATGGCAATCGGGAGTGGCGGGCACGGATAGTGTCAAACCATTTCCGTGCCCACGAAAATGTTGCCCATTCGTGGGTAAGGTTTCGCGGGTAATTCGCGGGTGGAGTTTCGCGGGCTTATGGGTTTCGCGGGTACGGATAGTGCCAAATCATTTCCGTACCCGGGTGCTAGTTTTAAACCACAAATATACCCGCGGGCACGAAATGCCTACCAAACCCGCGAATAATCGGGTGGATACCCGCGGATTTCGGGTATCTGCGGGTCGATTGCCATCCCTAGTCACACCTGAATCGGTTTGACGTTGTTGGGAAAATATATTAATGTAATGTATTGTTTTAATGATCCCAAAATCCCATGATGTATTGCCTTAGAATTTGTGTAAGACCTACATGTTTTGATCTTTAGAATAGCTAGTGGCATCAAAGCTGAAGACTGAAGATTGCAAGGAAAACTCTCTATTCGACTGAAGGATAAAATACTGAAGTATATGATACTGAAGTATAATATACTGAAGTAAGCAGCTTGAAGATACTGAAGTCGTGACTATGTCAGTATCAAGGAAAGGCTGACTGAAGTGACGAAGTCTCAAATACATTAGTACGAAGAAAGACGGACTGAACTGCCAAAGTCCTGAATAGCTTAAAAAGACGGACTGAAGTCTACACTTCCACCATGCCACGTGGTAAGTCAGCGCATTAAATGCGGCAGATTTGAAGATCGTCCTTTCTCCAGGTTTGGCGCGGAAGCCATACCTCTTTGGAGAAAGTC
>JAYJMF010000017.1:1518237-1544220 GCA_036873715.1 Salvia sclarea
CTCAATTGCCTTTTATTTTATCTAGTGCTTCCGGCACTTTCACGAGCAATTGTTGAGACACAAGTTGTCGACAACTACGATTATTCTATTATTCATTTCCCCCCATATTCACAAGTTCATGGCCACTTTAATACAATCATGCTCACAATACTTCTCGAGTATTAATCTCATTGTTCCGTAATCCCAATATTATAATTTTTTAGTGTATGTATTGGGATCCTCGTCTTCTAGACGATCCTCTTCGGGAGATTTTTGAAATGACTTGATTTCTTTAATCGAGTCTTGTATTCCGTGGAATTTATCTTTAGCAATAGAGCTATTGTTCTTTCGGCATCAAGAAACATCAATGGATTTAATTAGTCCACCGAGGACATAAATTCTTTATTGACGCATATACATCGTGTATACTAGATTTAGGCACTCATTTGGCAATATTTGATTTGATGAACTTCTAGTTCATAGTGCATCAATTTAGATAGTCAATCAATCGAGAATTTTTCAACTTTATCTTATTTATATTTATATCCCCCCCCCCCTAATGTTGGGGATAATTCGACTTGTATTACAAAATCAATGTACCAATTGATCAATTGATCCAATTTTGTGCTCAAAATTTGTATTTTGACATAGTATACATGTATTTTTCATGTGCCCATATAGATACGTGAAATTATATATCATATGAGAAATCATCTTCTTGAGGTATTTTAATCACGCACTAATACATATTAATCTAAATATTCATGCCTTACTAGTTTGGATATTTGAATTAGAAATTCATCGCAACATGTTTATTGTACAAAATACATCGTGTAGTGAGTTTAATATGGAACTCTTCTAGAGCTTTATTGACAATATATCAATCCTTCGAGGATTGTTATAATAAAATATTGTGTATAATTAATTCGATACTCATCGAACGAATCAACTAAACTCTTTTAGAGCCGACAATAAAAATATTGTCTTATTAAATTATAGCAATCATTCAGGGATTGTTTTAATAATAATCCAACTTAAATATTAATGTCATTTCACAAGTAGGAAATGAACAAATCAATGCCAATATAACATGAAGTTATATTTTTCTTTAGGGATAATCATATATCACTTAAAATATAAATTACTCTTCTTCAAGAGCATAATATTCCTCAAGAATATTAATTGTGCTACTTCGCGGGCAACAATTAAATCAATATAATGATAATGCCCAATGCAGTTCAATAACAAGAAGGAAAAAAAGATGCTCAAAATAAAGCTTAAAAATAAATAAATGATAATCTCAATGTTTTAATATTCTCCGGGAATATTAACTTCATTTGATGTGTTAATCTTAGTCACATCATGTTTAATATGAAGAGATATTGTTGTGTTCATCGAGAACATCCATGATTCTTTTCTAATAATCTTTCAGGATTATTGAGAATTATGTTTCGTCTCGAAACCATATAAGTATATTAACCCCATTTTGTGATTGAATCAAGATCTCAAACAATAATTAATTGGAAAACAATCAATTGCACAAGATATTTTATACAAGAGATCTTAGACCAAACATTTAAAACCTCAATCGGACAGAATATAATATCATAAGCTTTATCAAATTTGGATTTATTTTTCTAATATCGAATTACAATAACAAAATTTATCTTTACATGCTGCAAGTCTAAGCCTTTGAGCAATTATTAGACCACATACTATTTAATTAACAATAGCAACTCACTACACAAAATTAATTGATTTTGAATTATTGGGATCGTTACTCAACCAATGCTAGTAGCTCACGATATTAAAAAATAAATCAACATGATTACCAATTGAACAAGAAGATTGGTGTGTACCTTGAACATGACATCAGATGAATATTGATTTAAATTTCTCAAACGATTATCTTGTGGAAAAGATATGATTTTTTCTTTGGCCTCCAATTTCACTCAATTTATTAGAGATTCGTGCTGATAACGTGTGATAAACTAGAGAAAATGATATAGAGATAACAAATAGAGAGAATAACAACGTATTCAAAAGTATACAAGTGTGTGAAATAATGAGGACTAAATATCTTTATTTATAGGGGAAATACAAGAGCTAGAGTTAGGGTTTAAATATCATCTAAATAAAATAGGAAAATCATACCATAATCAAATAAATACAATTCTATAACAATTTCCATATTCTCAATTTTGGTATTATAATTTCCAATACATCTTTGAAAAGTACTAGTTTTTGGAACTACCAAAAAAAATCCTTAAATGCTGTCCAATATTGGTTACATGCTCGATGTACAGATATTACATCTTCAAAGTATTCAAAATATAAATTGATAGTGCTTGCATAATTATATACATTGAAGGTAAAAAATTTTTTTGAATGTGTATGTATATAAGGTATAGCTAGGAGGACTATGAGAGAGCATAATTTTTTGACATTTGGGATATAGCACAATTAGGCATCACATCATATTGCTAGATGTCCGATTGTCGTAGTTTGTAATCAAACCCCGACTCGAATATAGCTGACTATGTGTAATCTTTCAAGTCAATGATTTGAAAATCGGACCGGACATCGAATCGATCATTTTATTGGATCACTGGTTCGACCGGTCAAACTGTTTTCAAAAAATTGGACAATCCATAAAATATTTATTTTTTAAATATATACAATAAAACATATACATACATACTTGAATAAAATATTTACATTTTAAAAATTTAAATCAAATTTTAAAGATTTCTATATATTGTACTAATTTATTTAAACTTTTTTCATAAAAATTTGTTCACCACGATGAATAAATTAAAAGTATATTTACAGAAAAATAAGGAATAAAATTAGTGCAAAGAACAAATCACTCTAGAACAAATTTTATCATCTTCATTTTATATTTGTAACATCTTTTTTTTTTCCCACAAAATCAATTACAAAAGAACATTTAAGAACAATATATTAGAAATTGTTAGTTACAAATGAAATAGTATACTACTCACTCCGTCCCATTACAAACGTTTAAGAATTCCATTTTGGGTGTCCCATTACAAGTGTCTATTTTCTGTAAAAGGAAATAATGACCACTTTTCTCTTTCTTACTTTATTACTTATTTAATTATGTTTTTACTTTTCTCTTTCCTACTTTAGAATTTAAAATATTCTATTTACTACTTTATCTAACCTAAAGACTCCCTAAATACTTAATTCTTAATCTCTGTGTCCCTTAATTATTTAGACGCTTGTAATGGGACGGAGGGAGTACTATTTAACGTTTATATATGTTTTAAGAGTTGTTTAAATTAAATAATCAAACAAAATAAATAAACTATTTTAAGTTAGTCCAATTGGTTATATCATTAGCCTAATTTTCTCGAAGATCCCAAGTTCAAATTTTGTTGACAACATTTTATTTAAAATTTTAAATTTCGAACCGGGTCACCGGTTCATTGATTTTATTAAATTATGCAAATAGATGTAACCGGACCGGTTATCTGGGCGATTCGTTGTTTAACCGGTCGAACTGGCCGATTCGGTCCGGTTTTCAAAAGACGGTTTCAAGTTCAATGAATTTTTCTAATTTAAGAAAAAGATGGAAAATTTGACCAATTATATATTTGTAATTTATAACGGATTACTTATGTTTCATATATACGATTTTTTTTTTTTTCTTAATATGGAATTTTGGACTTTGAATCTTGGAATCATTAACTTCTGGGAATTTCATTTGGGCTTCTCTCCTTGCATTTGGTGAATATACAACGCAGAAGTTAATTGTCCGATTTCGCGTGGTTGAGTTTTTTATTAGAAATTAGGTAAGATTACAAATTTTTATATGTCAAATATATAGTGAATAAGAAAATATGAGATGAAATCTGATTTGAAAGTATAGGACTTGTTGGAAGAAAAGGATTTCCGAGTAATTAAATAGGAAGTTGAAAAGCGGAATGTCTAAAATAACCTGGAGAAAGTGTGAAGGCGAGAAGGTTTACCGAATCAACCCACCCACAGGCACACGGAAACGAAAGGAGACCACAGTTGGATGAGTCAAACTTAGCATCATAAATATAAATGGAGAAGAAACGGAATGGATGAAAAAGAGAAACTGATATGAGTAGTGATGGAATTGTAGAGAGGGCTCTGTGTAGCCTCGGCAAAGGGTTCGATCTGTCGTCGGATTTCCGACTGAAATACTGCAAGGGCGAGGGGCGGGTGGTCCTCTTAAACGAGTCCGACACCCGGGAGCTGCGGGTCCCGGGCTTCGGGTCCTTTAGGGATGTCCCAAACGACATCAAATGCGATAAGGGAGACCGTACGAGGTACCAGACCGACATCCTCGACTTCAAGCAGGTTGAATACCTAATTGATTATTAACGTGTTGCTGATTAATCAATGATCACTTTATTAGTTTATGTTTTTTAGATGTCGGAATTTTTCAACCACAAGTGCTCGGTGCCTGGGAACATTCCGTCGGGGCTTTTCAACTCCATGTTCGGGTTCCAAAGCGGGTCGTGGGCGGCGGATGCTTCCAATACAAAGAATTTAGGGCTTGATGGATATTACATACTGCTCTTTACACTTCATATTCATCGCTATCCCTTGATTCTTGCTCCTCAACTCATCAATGATCTTCCTTCCAAATGGGATCCTGCAGCTCTTGCCAGGTAATTTACCTTCCACTTCAATTTATTCATAACTTCCATCACTTTTACACTTCTAATTAATGGAGTAATTTCTTTTGTATTGTTGTAGATTTATTTTAGAGTCGTCGGATAAACAAGAATTAGTTATTTTCTTTTAAGACATAAATTGGAATTAGGTAAAAGAGCCACGATGACTAAGTGGCAAAACTGGAAAAGTCGCCACATATGATTTTCTCCAAATAGTGATACTTTGTCCAAAACTTTGCTACATCAGTTTAAGAACTAGGAGGGAATTGATTAATAGGGTCATAGTTAATGTAGTATTATATTTATATTTGATTATTATATTTAAATAAACTTAAGAGGACCTTTTTGGTCATTTCAGCATGTTTGACATTCCGACTTCAGTATTATGTTTTTTTCTACATATAAATCAAGCTAAATTATATAGGATATTATTGATGAGAGAATCTGTCAAAACAAGACTTTTAATAAACTATAATATATCGTAGCACTCTTTCAATTAATCTTTCCCTAATTCCACAATTTTGAACAAGTGGTTCAACTGCCGAAAATTCAATTTATAGAACATAATGTATTGCTCACAGATTAATTTTAACAAGACACGAACGAGCACGTCAACGTCACGTCGTCACCCACTAGTAATTTTGCAGCATTATTATTATTATTATTATATACTATATAGGTTGGTACATATAGTTACCATGCATAAATTGGTAAATTGTTATTTAGATTAAACGATCATATTAGAAAAATAGTATTGAGCAATCATGCATTGATTATAGAAATATCAAAGAGCATCTTAGTGAGATTTGATGATGATGGTGAACTATTTGTGAATGTGACAGATTTATTGAAAAATATGGTACTCACATAATTGTGGGGCTGAGCATAGGTGGAGAGGATGTTGTATTAGTGAAGCAAGAGAAATGTTCAAACATGGAACCATCACAACTCAAGAATCATTTGGATAATCTTGGAGATCAGTTGTTCACTGGGGCATGCAACTTTTCCCCACAACAATGTACCAAAACTAAAGAACAAAAGAACAAGGTTACATAATTTGTTAATATTTTTCTAATTTATTTTTTCTCTTCTTCTTTTAGGGATTGAGTTCTAATATGAAGTTGAATATCTATTAATTAACACAGGCGCCGCAGGCTTTTACTGAGATTTTTGATCCACAACCAAATCTTTTCAGCAACTACGCATCTGCAACCGCAAAAGATGTAGGTTTGATCCATTTTTCTTATTTTTATTTAATTAATCTCAAAAAAGTAATTCATATATTATAAGATTGTTGAAACATAATACGGATCACAATCCTCTATCGGAACTCATATCGACTAACATATTATTCATAGTGGTATTTTGATCGAATTAATGACTAATAAAGTAAATTTTCATTTATTTGACACAAAATTCTCCAATGTCTAATTATTCGTTTAAAGAGGGCGCTTAAAATAGTAGTACATGGAGAGAAAGAGAGAGCATGGAATCCCTTCTTGATTTGGTGAGTATCCCAGTTGGCAAATTTAAATGAATGTCAAAGCAGAGCCCATAATGTGGACTTGGTACACATACATGCATCTGTCATGGATTGCATAATCTTCCTCTTAACTAATTGTACCAGTAATTTGGTGAAATTGAATGTAAAAAAAAGAAATTGGGAAATGGTGCAGGGGATAAGTGTGATATGTTCAAGAAGGGGAGGAGATTCAACAGTGAGCACACATTGTGAATGGCTGCCGACAGTTGCACTAAAACCAGACGCCATTCATTTCAACTTCATTCCAATCACTTCTCTTCTAAGAGGTGTTCCTGGCAGAGGCTTCTTGTCCCACGCCATCAATCTCTACCTTCGTTGTAAGCACTGCTTCTATTTCTCCCCTATCACAAATACCTTATTTAAAAGAACATTATGAAATTGTTTTGGACAGATAAGCCTCCAATAGGCGACTTGCAGTACTTCCTGGACTTTCAAACCCATAAAATATGGGCTCCGATTCACAACGACCTCCCTTTGGGCCCCAAGATGAATAAGGCTTTTCAAACGCCATCTCTCAACTTCAACTTGATGGGCCCAAAGCTATATGTGAATACAACTCAGGTATATTTTGCCTTCATCTATTAAAAATTTCCCTGAGTGAGTGATTAATTTAGGTTGTGAATAGGTTACGGCGGGAAACAGCCCGGTGACTGGAATGCGGTTATATCTGGAGGGCATAAAATCTAATAGGTAATATTCATTATTGATTTTGATTTGAGTAGAAGGTGGTGATGGATTAATGAATTCAGGTTAGGGATACACCTCCAACAGTTGGTAAACCCGCCAGTGCTCCTGGAAGGGAAGTTGGAGGAGGCGAGCAGGTGGCGGAGCACGGAGGAGACGGCGGAGCACCAGCGGTACGTGGAGCCTATCCAATGGAAGAAATTGTCACAGGTATGCACCGCCCCGGTGAAGTACGACCCCAGGTGGGCCACCCCGGGTGAGGGGGAGTCCGCCTTCATCGTGAGTGGGGCCCAGCTCCACGTCAGCAACGACGTCCTCCACCTCCGCCTCCTCTACTCGAGGGTCTCCGCCGCCTACATCGTCCACTCCAACTGGATGCAGACCGCCTCCGCCACCCACTCCTTCAAGTCGGGCTTCTTCTCCTCGATCACCACTTCCATTACCGACAGGGAGAAGTCCGCGCCGGTCATCGTCGACTCCGGCGTCTATCCAACGGGGCCGCCGCCGCCGCCGCAGCCGCAGAAGCTGCTCAAGTTTGTGGACACCACGCAGCTGTGCCGGGGGCCCTCCGATAGCCCCGGGCATTGGCTCGTCACGGGTGCCAAGTTGGATGTTGAAAAGAGGAAGATATGCTTGCGGGTTAAGTTCGCTTTGCTCAACCTTTCGTCCCAATGACCTTTATATGTAAACAAAACAGGCTTACCCATTTCTTGATTCTTTTATTATTATCAATATCATCTCTACATTTATCGCAACCACAAGTGAATGTAAATGTTGAATTTGTCTTGTCTTGTCTTGTATTGTGTGACGTATATTTGATCCGTTTCAAGGGGCTAATTCACAATTGCGTACATGCCTATTGCTTATAAATCATAGGTCAGGAAGGGTTCAAACCAATTTCGTTGATAGTTTTGAATCTTGGCAATGGAATTCAATGAAACCATTGAAGCCCTTGTTCTGAAAGACCATTGCTTTAACGATCTATAAGAGTGTTCACAGCAAAGACATCCATGTTAGAGGTCTTTGCCAATCCGTCCCACCCATCTTGAGCATTTGTTTTTCGACATGAGATTTAAGAAAAGTTGAAAAGTAGTTTGTAAAGTGGTCATATGAATATATATTAGGGATAAATGCAAATTAAATCACGAATTTTATCTGAAATTGCAATTACAACATGATTTTTGAATCTTTACAATTAAATACATGACCTTTCATTCTTTTGCAATTGGGGCTCAAGCCATTTTTCCGGCGAACAAAAACCGAAGCGAAGCTCTGATTTAATGGAGCGAATGATCAACATCGAGGCCTACGTCAAAGTTGCAACAAGAAACGAGGTAGATTGAAGTTCAATTTGACGAAAATTGTGACTTGGAAAATATGGCTTGAGTTCCAATTGCAAAAAATTGAAAGTTCGTGTCGTGTTATAATTACAATTTCAGGTAAAGTTCGTGATTTAATTTGCATTTATCCCTATATATTATTTAAAGTTGTGAGAAATAAAGGTATCTTAAAAAAGAAAGGACCAAGTATCTTGGGACGTGGGACGGCCCACAAATAAATATGAACCAAGATCGGTGGGACAAAGGGAATAATATTTTAATAAAAAAAAGTAGAGACCTTATTTGCTGTATTGGAGACCTCCATTTTTTGGAGGTCTCTACATTTAATTTTTTAATTAATTTAAATTTAAACTATTCAATTAATTAAAAGAAAATAAATTATATTGAATATTGGAAAATTACAACAATATTTTGAAAAAAAATACTAATTTCTAGGACCTAAACGCGCCCAAATTTCCTCGATCATGTCGTCTTCGAGTTTGAGATGTTGTTTTGTGTCGCGGAGCTCGGCATGTCGCTCCATATAATCCGTAAAGGCAGTAGGAACACCTTGAGTAAATTGAGGCGGACTACTTGAAGAGCTCCCAGCCTGATCGTCCTCCCAATGCTCGACACTCGGGCCTTCATCTTCAATTATCATCTTATGCATAATAATACATGCGTACATGATTTTAGTTAAGTTTTCGACGTACCACAACCTTGCCGGTCCTCGTATGATGGCCCATTGTGCTTAGAGAACTCCGAAGGCCCGCTCGATGTTTATCCTCGCGAATTATTGCTTTTGCGCGAAAAATTGTCTCTTCAGCTCTGTCGGACACGGCAAAGTCTTCACGAAAGTTGGCCACTTCGGATAAATACCGTCAAAGATGTAGTATACCCGCGAAAAATATCCGTGAAAATACCCGCAAATTACCCGCTAAATATCCGTGAATTACCCGCCTACACATCAATCATAATTCCTAAAGTTGGATGTGAACTTTATGGATTTGAACTTTGTGATTTTTGGATTTAAACTTTATGAATTAGAATTATGTGATTTGTGATAAAAAAAATTATTTTTGTTTAAAAGAAATTTAAATTCTGGTTCGCGGGTGAAGGATACCCGCAAATGGCGGGTTCACGGGTACCCAAAGGGTGGTTGGTGGTGGACACCCAGTGGGTGGCGGGTTTGGGTGGGGCTTCATACCCGTGGCAAGTGGCGGGTATGGATATTTTTCGCAGGTATGGATATGGATATCCACTACCCATGCCTGCCGTACCCAATTGCCATCCCTACTCACCATTGGGTATTCTATGATCTTCAATATTTTTTAGAAGTGTTTGAATGAAAAAGAAAGTAAAGAATAAAAGCTTTTTATTCACGAAATAATTTTTAATCATCACATCTTCAATCAAAGGTAATTACAAAACGAGTGTAAAAGATGGAATAAAAAAGAAAATGCATTAATATCTCCTCATTTAATAAAGCATGTTAATAGTGGAATGAAAATTTAAAACGACATATAATATACAATTAATCAAAATTTTGGAACGATCTATATTGTGGATAGGAGGGAGTAGTTTTTTTATGTCGAATATCACTTATTTTTGTATCTAATGGTAAGTTAAATATTTTGATTGAGAAAACGCGGTATAATTTTTGTTAAAAAAATTATCAAGAAAAAATTTCATACTCCATCCGTCCCTCAAAAGTGTGCAAGGTTGGGAGTGGCACAAATTTTAATAAAATGAGTGATAAAGTGAATGTGATTGGAGAAGGGGTCCCACTTTTTGAAAAAATTGTGTGTATGTTAGTTGGAGATTGTTGACTTTTTGATAAAGTAGGTTTCCAAAAAAGGGGTCTCCACACTTTTAAGTGACGAACGAAAAAGAAAAAACTCGCACACTTTTCAGGGACGGATGGAGTATATATTTTTTTTATAAATATTATGGCCCGACGGACTAGCGTGAAACCGAAATATTTTAATCCGAACCAACAATAGCCCGATACCGAATGGGTTGGCCCGATTGACATCCCCAGATAAGAGTAGCATCATTGTTGACGTTGGCTTAAAGCTCGGTCATGTATTGATCCAGATGGCTTATGCTTTTGTTATCAATTGTTGTCTTTCTACCAAATAAAAAGATGTTTCTAAGTGAAGTGGAAGTATGCGACTTCCACTTCAACCTTGATCTTGTTAAATTGGTGAATTTCTACAACCTTCAAAGTTAGGACATATCAAGGATTCTACATGCATTCGCGCTGGACTATTTCTTCCGGGTTCTAGAGTAACTGTACCCGGGCGCTACCAAGATGATAATGACGATTTCATCGTAGCATGAGGTAAATTTAGGTTAGTATTAAATTTCCTTATTTTTAAGTACATTTTCACATAACTGCTTTAACTAACATAATTGTATATTGTAGTATTCAAGATTGTGAACTTGACTGAGGAATTCAACTTGCAAAATCAATAAGCTAGTTTCCCTTTCAATTTAAATAATTCATCAAGCTACTTTGTTTTTTTAGTTTGGATAAGTCATGCTCACTCATGTGATAAGAGTAGCATCGGGGACCAATGATCAATCAAGAAGCATAAGTTGGAGGGGTTAACATTTTTGCAATTGATTCCACTCCTTTTTTGACGATCAATATCGTGACGATCGATTAAAGCTTGGTGACAGGGAGTGTTGAGGGTTTAGGGAGTGTTGTCGACCTTGGATGTGAATGAGAATCTATAATCTATATATACTATGAAGTCTGCATTTTGTAACGATTTTTCCAAAAGTTCTTCGGTCTTAAAAAGGAGTTGTAGTCAATGAGGTATATCTTTGTGTTATAAATTATATTTTGGGCATAGGTCAGTTTAGGGTTAAGAAAAATTACACAATTCTAACCACTTTCAATGGGTAAACCAACCCAGGTCCGTATACTCTCTTTATTAGGACGGGTCAAGATTGTTCCGACCCAATTGAGTCGTTTTATTAGTTCAATTTTTCTGTTCCTATTGTGTAACCTGATAATATGCATTATATTTTAAAAAATTTAAACTTGTCTTTTGCTTTGGTTCTATAGGATTTATAAACTATTTTCGCTTCTTTAATACACATACTTAATGAATTCTTGAAGTAGGTGCAAGCTAAACTAGCTTCATGCATTTTTTTTCTTTTCTTTTTTGGAAGACAATCTAGTCAAATGAAACAAATCGACTAGATCCAAATGTGTAGTACATAGCAAATCCATAATCAAATTTCAAACTAAGAATATGTTTGTAGCCCTCCTACTATTCTTTTAAGGCAAATTCTTCTATGCGGCCGGCCACAACTTTGTGGCTGGATCCGCCCCGATTTGACCGTGTTTGACCTGGATCAAACCGTTGACCGGGTCAATTTTTTAATTTATTTTATTTTTTTCTTAATTTTTTTAATATTAATATTAATTTCGAAACCAATGGCGGAGCTGTTTGTTGTTTGTCGCCCCCTATTATTATTTGTCGCTCCTATTCTAAGCCATGAGTCGAGCGAGGGGGAACCGAAGGCGAACCCGGAGCGAGCTCAAAGACAAAATTATTGTCGGTCTCATTATCTATATATTAGTTTTCGGAGCCGAAGGCGGAACTGTTTGTTGTTTGTTGCCCCCATTATTTGTTGCGGCCCCCTATTATTTGTTGTCGCGCCCCTAGATGGTACTCGATGTATAAAAAATGATACTTAAACTAAATTTTAAAAAATAAAAATTAAAAAAAAATTAAAAAGAAAACTAAAAAAAATTAAAAAAAGTTGACCGGGTCAAACCTGGGTCAGACCGGGTCAAACCCGCCGAGTTGACCGGATCCGACCCGGCCACAATGTTGTGGCCGGCCTCATGGGAGAGCCCCTCTTCTTTTAATGTTTGTTTATCACAATCATATGATCTTCGTGTGCACCTGCACATTCCAATTTATCAACTTGAATCAAACTAATATTACGATCAAGCAATCCTAGCAATGGTATATTGGTTGAACTTTTTTCAAAAAGTTTGGTCGGTGTTCTATTTAAATTGTAGAACGATGGATTTGAGTAGAATGGAAACACACATTCTCCCATGATAAACATGAGGTAATTCCAGATGTCTATCATACACAATTGCATATAAACTAGTTCCTACATTCCGATTTATATCTTCTTTTTTTTATGCCACTTATTATTGTTATTTTTGTTTGTCCAAATCTTATGTTAATTTTAATAGAATCTTAATGGAGTACGAATTTTAATATGTGTAATACAATATGACCTAACCTAACTATGAAAATTCATCGTTTAAGATTTTTGTCTTCCTGCAATGCACATACTCATATATGTCGTTCTCTTATAATTGACTTGTGCTTTCAAGATTTCTAGTATATTTGCTTTCAGCTGTGTTAACAGAAAATGGTGGCCTCATAATTTCAAGACCTATTCTAAAGACGTGGTGCCATTTGGTCAAGTAAGATGACACAAGATACCTTTGTTACCTTCGTGTGTACCATTTGGTCAAGTAAGATTCTCAGTTGATAACTTTTCCCTCTGTTGTTCACGTATTTACAAATTTTGTATATTATGGCAATTCACGATTATTGTAAAATGCAACCGGTGTCTTACTTTTGATTGATATCAAATGATGATTTATTTTCGACATGTTTTTAGTACAGTTGTTTGTTGAATGTGGGATAGTGATCTCTTATCCAATTGTGTTGCATTGTTTTCTAACAACGTTATCTTATGGGAAATAATGCGTTTTAATCACAATTGCTTAAATTGATCAGTGTTGCAGGTGACCACAGAGTTCAATCTTTACTGCAAAAGATATAAAAAACTACTGCTCAGTCATTCCCTGACATATTAGTGAGGTACTAGAATGTGATTTCCTTTGGGTCCTATAAATATTAGTGAGTTATGATCCCTGATTAAATATTGCTTTTAGGATACTCAATTTGTTCCAAAGTCATTTCGTGGATCCAAGTATTCAGCCGACACCTAAGGTAAAGTATAATGTAATTTGTGAGATTTTCCATTTTGAGCTTTATATTTCTATAATTTCAACTAGATTTTTCCAATCATCCGATGCATGAATACAATTCTAATGAAATAAAACATAATATTATATGACTGAATTTAAAAAGAAATAAATAAAACAAACTGAGATTAATTTTGTGGATAAAACATGATTTAGTCTCGTGATATATATGTTGTTTAGTTGGGTGGATTCAACCCAATACTTAATCTTGAGATAGTGCTACATAGGATTCATCTTGCCTTTCATTTTCCCTAGCTATAACAAAAGTAATCTCATATTTTCTTCCAAATGATGTGAGCAATTTGACTTCTCTGATGTTATTGGCATAACTCTTTTTAGTGGGAGAAAACTAAAAGACACTACAAGAAATTAGGCGGATACCGACGGAATTTTCCGTCGGTAAAACACCATTTTTCCGTCGGTAATGTGATTACCGACAGAAAATATTCCGTCGGTAAAGGCTTCGTCGGTAAATTATTACCGACGGAAAAGGTATCCGTCGGTAAAGTTACCGACGGAAGACGCCGTCTCCGCCCGACGAGCTCCGCCGGAGTTACGGCGACGGAATGCCGACGGAAACGTCCGTCGGTATTACCGACGGAATTTTGTCCGTCGGTAATTCCATCGGTAAATTTAAAAGAAAATAAAAAAAAATTACATTTAAATAGAACTAATCTTCTACTTGTAATGAATACCAATTCACAAGTATACATGTTACCATTACAAATACTTCCCAAAACCAACTGTAAAACATGGTGCTAAAGTTCATTGATACTAAACCATTCATTGATAATAAAATAAAATAAACACCACAGTCATGATATGTAGTCACACTAGGACCTGCTGTTGCACCTGTTATTGGATCAATATAGTACCTGCAAAAATTGGACCAAGATAACTTAAGGTGAATCAAATGCTTGTAGATTGAGTTAATAACTGGGTAAAACATAAAGCATAACTATAAATTAATATAGCCAAATTATCTAATTCCCAATTTACACCTACAGCCACTAAAAAATAACACACACAAAGGTTCAATGTCCTCTATGATTCACCTACTAAAAATTTAAAATCACATAAAAACTTAGCATCTAAATAATTCATCCACTAAAAACACCAAAACAATCACACTAATCAAACAAGTCCTATTAAATAATATCAAAATTCACTATATGTATAACCTGTCATATGATCATCTATATACAAACCACTACATAGTTCTAACTTCCAACACACAAAAAGTTTAATAATTTGCAAGTTACGTGGAGAAGTAAAAAGAAAAAGGCCCTGCATCAGTAAAGGAGAAGGAATAATACCTTGGAAGACACTTTTAAAGATTTCTTATATAGTTCATTTTGTGGTTCCTCCACAATGAGAATGAAAAACACAAATCAATTTACCATGAATGGTGAATACTAAGATAATAAATATAAGCAATTTACCACATCAATATTACTTGTCGTGTCATGCCTTGGACTAAACAAATTGCAAAGACCACT
The DNA here is from genome assembly GCA_036873715.1 of Salvia sclarea. Classification (NCBI taxonomy): domain Eukaryota; kingdom Viridiplantae; phylum Streptophyta; class Magnoliopsida; order Lamiales; family Lamiaceae; genus Salvia; species Salvia sclarea. The sequence continues at coordinate 1,532,970 of JAYJMF010000017.1, forward strand.
AATCTTAATCTAGATCAAGAATAAAATGCTTCACCACAATGAATAACATATTATGATGAGCTATTACTAATCCACAAAATAACTAAAACAAAGTACTACAATGATTTAATAGCAAGCTAATGAATTGCAATGGAAGTCGTGGTTAAACTAGTAATGATAGACAATACGAAGAGATAAAGATGGAGACAAGGTCCACCACATTTATGATATCAGTTTCGGATCTGGAAAATAAAGGTCATTTAGGCAGCTTTCACTTCAGTTACTAATTCACGAGCCTAAAATGGATCTGCAAGTTATGTAGCAATTCCAGTAGAACATAACCATAACAAAGAAAACTTGGTTGAAACATGTGAAAAGATATCTATTAAGATGGTTGTTAGATTGTATTAGTTGTTTAGATTTAGGTTTCCTATTCCTATTAAGATATATAGCAGATGAGTTTCTTACTATTATCAAGCTAGCTAATCTATATATACTCAATTGTATTAATTCCTATTAAAAAATGTGCAGAATCGTAACCTGACTAAGGTGTTACAATAACCAAACAATGGATCTAAACAAGGAGAATATACAAGACAGAAATTTGTTGCAAAATAGTGTTTTATCTCATGTTCTATCGATCGTCTATTGCTTGGCTTGCATTATGCTGTCTAAATCATTTCTGAATAATCGTACACTAAGCTTCACAATCCAAACTATATCTAATTAAAGTTTCTATACACCTATCACTGATTAACTCCAACAAAGGGTTACATAATTTTTAAAAATTGCAAGCCAAAATTCTAAAAATTAAACACTAGCGTTATGAGAAGCAAATTTAGCACATTAGCCAGCTACAGAAACCTAAAATCTAACGAGGAAATTCGAAACCACAAAATTAGCACAAAACTAATTTATTTAAAGCTGCGGAATATGAATATCAATAGATTATGAAGCTACAACATTTTAGTAAGAAACTGACCATGCTGGAGACGAATGTGAGAACCTATGGCTGAGGAAGAAATAGCAGGAAGAAGATCCCATTGCCCCAATTTCCCAAATTTTGGTCGAATCCCTAATTTCTTCAAGCAAATATTGAGCAACGAGTGAGACTCTGCCGGCTAACTCGGAGCAGTCCTTGAAGAACCGGAGAAGCCAGCGCTCGATATCCGGGCGAGGTCCGGAACTAGGCGCGGCGGTACGCTCCTTCTGCCGGCGCGCTCTGGGAGAGAACGAGAGGGAGAGTGAGATAGACAGAGAAACTGGGGGGGAGAGAGAGAGCGAGAGAGAGAAAGAGAGAACCTGCTAGGGCGGTGGGACGGCGGAGGGCAGAGAGGCGCGGTGGTGGTCGAGCGGAGGCGGGATGGAGCAGGAAATGCAGCAGCGGCGCGCTATGAGTTAGCGAGAATTAGATAGGATTAGGGCTTCTTACCTACGGAAATTTTTCCATCGGTAATTTGTCCGTTGCTAATATCGCCGGAAATAACTCACCAACCCGCACCATTTTGCCGTCGGTGATTCCGTCGGTATGACCGACGGAATTTGTCCGTCGGCAATTTGTCCGTCGGTAATTCCGTCGGTAATACCGCCGGAAATAAATCGCCGACCCGCACCGCAATTCCGTCGGTGATTCCGTCGGTAATACCGACGGAATATTTTTCGTCGGTGATTTCCGTCGGTAATGAAGCCGGAAAACACGGCCGGAGCTGCCAAGCATCGGCGCCGGACGGCCGTCGGAATTCCGTCGGTATTACCGACGGAAACCGTTCCGTCGGTGTCCGGCACCTTTTTTTGTAGTGAGAAGTCAATGTAGCACAAAAATCTTGAAACTTGAAACACTTTATAAATAATACCTTTAAATCTCTAGTTGTCTTGAATATGAGAACCATCGGTACACACAATCTCGTCATAAATAGAAGAAGCATTAATGTATTTATTTCCAACTTATCATAGTGCAGCCTGAGACAAAATAAGTGATACATGCCGGTAAGTCACATCAATGACTAGTTGATCTTTACGCATACTACTCCCTACATCCCTACACTCACACTTTAAATATTAATTTTTTTTTAAAAGTTGTGTCGTCCAACAAGTGATGCATTCTTGGTGGACGGAGGGACTAATATTTTTGTTTTTATTTTTAGCTTCCTTAATACATATACTTAATGAATTCTTGAAGTATGCACAAAAGTACTTTTAAAGATTTGTCATTTCGGAAGACAATTGTGTCAATTTCGTTGTTGATCCTTATATGGTATCCCTACCTATATATTCAGGTATGTTTTAATTGTATATTCATGGTGTAGATAAGATAAAACATTAACACCCAAAATTATTTTCTTTAGTTTTAAGGTGAAAGAGCGGTATGCTTTGGATCAAAGCTTCATTTTGGAATGCAATCAACTATTAGATGCGACTATATTGAGACTTTTGGAACCGTCTTTAGAGGCAATGATGTAAAAGGTTTGTATATAAATATCATTTATATCACTTTCATCATATAATTAAAATACTAAATATTTATGCTTTTGTTATCATGTTGTTGACCTTCGACTAAATAGAAAGATGTTTCTAGGTGAAGTGGAAATATGTGACTTCCACTTCAACCTTGCTCTTGTAAAAATTAGAGTTGGCGAATTAATACAACTTGCAAAGTTTGGGCATATCAAAAAATATGTATGGGTCCCCACATGATCGTGATTAGAGTTGTCAATTGGGCCGGGTCGGCCCAGCCCAGCACGGCCCAGGCCCAGTGTGGGCTGGGTTGTTCAATTGTAATAGGTCCCTATTGGGCTTGTTTTCTGACCCACTTGGAGCCTGGCCCAGGCCCAGGACCGGCCCAAGCCCAGGCCCGGCCCATATATACATTTATTTAATCTTATTGTTTATATTTATTAATTTAATGCATATATTTAATATATTTTTACATATTTTTCTTAAAATATGATAAAAGAATTTATAAATATGTATTATTTATATGTAAAATAATATAAAATATATTTATAAAATAAAATTAAAAAAATATATTATAATATACCACCTGGCCCATCTCAGGCCCGGCCCAGACCCAGCCCAGGCCCACCTTTGATATGGGCTTGGGCCGTGCTGGGCCAACATATTTCCTGAAAAACCCAGGCCAAGCCCGGCCCACTTCATTCTTGGGCTTGGGCCGTGTCGGGCCTAAATTCTTGTGGGCCGACCCGGGGCTTGGGCCGGCCCATTTGACATCTCTAATCGTGATCGTGCTGCAGGACTATTGCTTCGGTAGATTAATTGCATTCGGACGCTACCAAGATAGAAATGAGGATTCCATGGTAGTATTCGGGGCAGTCATGGCCTCATTTAAATCGCTACATGTTCACAGATAACGGATAAATGACATGACATTATTTTGATCCTACGTGGCTTATACCAACTAACATGATCAAAATCAATTCCTTAACAAGTATAACACAATTTATTTTCTAATTACGCCTTTCAATCTTTCCATCCGCTGCCATTTTAATCTCTTTGCCCACAATCACCATAGTTTAAGTTTACTTCATTTTCATGTACCAATGAAAAAGATTTTTTGGTAAAATCCTAAATTCATATTCATGAAAATTCCGCATTTGGTTGCTAATTAAATCATCGTATGTTGGTGATTAGAAAAGAATATATCAGATTCTTCCTCAAGGCTTGTATAAAAATATCTTATAAGAATCACTGTTTATATAGCAGAAAAATTATTTTGCTTCCTTTGGCCTCTAACATTAATCTCCTACCACTAGGCCAAAACACACACAATTATTTTAGTTCCTTTTTTATATATAAAGGGGTTCTAGTCCAATAGTGTAAGAAAAATATCTTAATTGCAAAGATGGCACAATCGAAAAGGATAATTAGAGGATAATTGTTTAAAAAATCTTATTAAAATATCAATATAACGTCAGCTAATCAGCGGCGATCGGCGCAAAATGTGTGAAGATAAACTAAGGTATTTATCGTGTGCAATTAACAACCAAAATTTAATGACTAAAAACGTATAAGCCATTTGAAACATTCGAGCATTAATTATCATCATCCTACATCATGGCATCTCTATGGTTTTTTTTATTTGATCATCCTGCAAACTTATTGGAGATTATAAAAGAATTGATAATGGATGATGAAATAAATCTCCCAAAGCCAAAATACTTTTTTTATTGAAAAAATTGAGACAAAATTTTAGCTTCTCCATATCCGCATACAAGGAACACAAAATTTCTCACCATAAATATTCTACCAAACAAATACAAATACAAATACAAATACAATTCTACAGCAGCAACTCAGCAATCTGGACGGCATTAAGCGCAGCACCCTTGCGTATTTGATCTCCACAAACAAAAATGTCCAACCTATTTTCACAAGAGACATTGTTTATGTTGATATTCATAGAACATTCTGTAAACGAGAAAAATATATAAAACTGATTCTTACCCGTAGTTCCCTTCTTGAGACACATCTTGTCGAATTCTTCCTACTGCAACATCATCTTTATTAGAAACTTCAAGTGGGGTGGGGAAGTTGTTCGCTGCACGATCATCAATCACCACCAGACCCGGGGCATTGCTAAGAATCTCTCTTGCCGCATCCTAATGAAATAAGATGTTAGCATAGAAGATGAATATCATCTCTACCCACAACAGAGAAAGTATTGCCAAGTAACAAAAATTGGGTAAACATCATATAGAAGACTTATAAGAAGCTTGCACCTAACAAGAGACAGAATTATTTAATTAAAGAGTTTTACCTCGTCCAGAGGTGTCTCAAATTGAAGATTCACACTCTCAGCATGAGCACGCATGACAGGTACTCGTATACATGTGGCAGAAACTTTGACATCCTTATTGTTCTGCAGTGGATAAGTGAAAAATTGCTTATGTAGCTGTATAGTATGTTAATATATCAAATAAAATCTGTAGAACTAAACCAAATGCATTACCCATATCTTCCTTGTCTCTTTAACTAATTTCATCTCCTCTTCATTGTATCCATTTGAAAGAATGGGTGCATTGTGTGAGAACAAGTTGAAGGCATACTGTAGATTTAAGAAATTTATGAGAACACTAATATTGAACAGATGGAAGAGAAATGATTTCTGAACCAGATAAGAGTTCCATACAAAAGAAGGAAGAGAGATTTTGTGACCTGCTGACTAAAGATTTTACAAGTGGGCTCTTTGCCTTGCAGCACCTGTTAAAAAAGACCAAGTTGTTTCATACATTCATCCACAAATCAGCTGATAGACTAGATCAAAACATAAGAAAAAGAAAAGGGCAAACACCTCACGAGTCTGCAGCTCCAGCTCTTCCATTGCTGCTGCACCTGCACCACTAGCTGCCTGGTATGTACTGACAACCATACGTATTACCTGCATAGCATATTCAGCAATATCCAACAATAAGACATACACTCTCCATGAGAAGAACACTCCCAAAACATACCGAGTTAAGGAGAACAAATATATATATATGTTGAATGGTAGCCTGGGATCCCAAAGATATGGAGACCAAATTTTAAACAATAAAGGCACTATACGAGTGCAACTTAGGACAGTGTGCCAGGACTCTGCAGCAAACTATGAAGTAAGCTTTTCAATGGAGCAGTAGTCCCGTGCCACTTTTGTGAATCAAACAGCACAAACAATCACTTTCATGAATTGGGATGATCCTAAGATACATACTGTATCTCAAACATATCAGATGAGTTCGTACTTAATACAGCTAACAAAAACCAAAGAAACAATCAATACTTCCAAGGCAAAAAATTTGCAAGTTTTCTCTCCCCAAAAAAAATATCCTTTATACTAAGCAAGTAGCAAATAATAGACCTTAACAATGCGCCATGACATCGATCAATGACTATCTATAGGCAACTTACATAACTAAAATTCAAGAAATTGCCGCTTCTCTCTTTTGAAATTAAGATCTATTAGCCTGAAGTATAACTCTTCTCAGAGATTGGCCCACTTACAATCTTCATAATCTAACTGATTATTATGTTCACTTATCATAATCTTCTACATTTATCTAGCTTTCCATGTAAATCCTTAAATCGGGCAATGTAGGGAAAAGAATGTCTAAATTCTCCCAAACTCAGGGCCAAAAACACATGCAAAATGCCTAAACTCTCCCAAGCTCTTATGCAACCAACAACATTCCAACCCAACCTTATCTTAATCTACTAGCATCTATTTCTTGTAGGAAAAAAAACAAAAAAAAAGGATTCATTTAAGAATCCCCCTATACAAACAGCAATAAAGAAAGGGGTAAATGGAGCAGAAATGTAGGGCAAAGGAAATAAATACTTTAGCATGGCGATGCAACGGCGTGGCAGCCATGAGACAAATAATCGTGGAACAATTCGGATTGGCAATCAGCGCCCCTTTCCCACTCCCGAGCTTGATTCCCGCCATGGCCTCCGGATTAACCTCCGGTATCACAAGGGGAACCCCCTCGTCCATCCTAAACGCGGAGCTGTTATCCACCACAATGGTCCCCTTCTCCGCCGCAATAGGCCCGAACTTCTTACTTATGCTCCCGCCGGCGCTGAACAGGGCAATATCGACGTCGTCGAAGCTGCTCTCCGTCAATTCCTCAACGGTGTAATCCCGATTTTCGTAATTGACCGATTTTCCCGCGGAGCGCTTGGAGGCGAGCAGCTTGAGGGATCGGTAGGGGAAGTCTCTGTCGGAGAGGACGGAGAGAAACTCCTGGCCGACGGCGCCAGTGACTCCGACGATAGCGACGGAGGGGCCGTCCTCGCGGAGGGACATGCGGACGGTGAAGGGGCCATTGGAGCGGGGGACGGGGAAGGTGGTGGTTTTGTGGAGGAATTGGGTGGTGAGGTGGTTGGGGTGGTGAAGGGAGAGCGCGGGGAGCTTCATTTTTGTGCGGCGGCGGCGGAGAAGAGGATATTGGAAAATGGGTGGCGTTCTGTGTTTCAGTAGGGTTTATAATAAGCGGCCGTTGAGTGGGGCGGAAAGTCACCCGGTTGGCGGCGGCTTTCACATTTTACAAAATTACTATTAATATTAACCAGTTCAATTTTCTCGAGGAAAACTCTAAAAAATAAAAAATAAAAATATCATTGCTTAAAGAGTCATACATTCCACATTTTTGGGCATTGAGTATAGAATTCTACAATTAGTTGCGAAGCACGATAACTCGAATTCCAGTCTCCGCACGCCACATATAGCAGTCAAACTATCTTCAATGAAAAAAAGGCACCCAATGTTGAAGAATATATCCATGGCTAGTGAGCAATAGAAATTCTTATTGGCTTTTAAGATTGAGTATCCGAACCGCAAACGCATATCTCATGCTCAAACGTTACTAATACATAACCAAATTACTTTAAAATCACAGCATTTAGGTCCATTTTTACAATATAACTTTATAAGCTTTTCAATTAAAAACACTTCATAGTTGGAATCACAATCTTTGTAAATTGTTCCTCGCGTGCAATATATATAAGATTGAGGACCTCGCTTTTTTACATAGACAAATCTGCATACTAAGATGACTTCTTTGACAACACAGAAATATATTAATTCACCACATTAGTATGCAGATTCAATAAAGCTATTAATAATATTAGCCAAAAAAAAAGTGCGACTAGCTAGTAAAATCATTAATCTCTTGATCCTTGCATGCTTTCCTCTCTTATTCTTCTTGATAAATCCATATAGATGGAAGAAACCTAGTCAAATCAGCATCTGGTTAGGATCATTATCGCTCAAATCATTAGTTAGTCATTCATTCCAATGGCTGAAGCTCCACATCTTGAAGAAGGGTGAGCTTCGCTTTCCCACCATACTCCTCCGGCAACACCTCTTCACCGACTTCCCTAACAAATTCCTCCCGTTCCTCCTCGTTTGTCACGATCACAATCTGAAAGTATATGTATATGCAATGTGTATTGAGTTCTTCAAACAAGACATTTAATGCAAAAGCAGATGAATTCTAATCATAGATATTTCTTCTTTTAGCTGATGTTGTCTCAATTAGCATCAGTGTTTTTATTAGGATTCATCATTTTGCAATCCGTACCTTTTCCAAAGTTGCTTTCTCAAGGAAGCGTGAAACCAGCCTCCAAACGCGAACGAAAAATCCGGGCATGTGTAGCAGGTAACACTTGGCTAAGCGCTCGGGATAATATGCCTATGCAGACGAATCATAATGTGACATTAGTACATATATATACCACAAAGTAATTTGCATTGTCCAAATGAACATAACAGTAGTGGGAAAACTTACTTGCAAGAACTGAAAACCTGTAATTAAACCACGAGCATCGACGTTCTTGTAGCCAATTTGCTGTAGGTCAAGAATGGCGATCAATTTCTCGTTTCCTATTTCTTTGCCTCTAAAGCCACTGAAATCACCCAAACAAGTCGAGACCATAAATGTCAATCTTTCAAAATAAAAATATAAGTGATGTAGGAATACGAATAAGAACTTTATACAGTAACTCCTGTTTCCCAGGACACATTAAGATGCATCAGCCATAAAACATTGTGTCTTATACCGCTATACGAGTGTGGAAATAAAAGCAAACCATTTAGATTTCAAAACATAAAATGAAACCACGAAAACATTCTACGCCACAAAATGAAGTTTGTCATACAACTCAACTACAAGATATTGTATGGTTTAGTTCACCAGAGTTAACTGAAAATTATACCTTGCTATGGTTTTGTCAAGCAGATGAACCACAAATTCTGCACAATGAGAAAGGTTTGCATCAGAAACAGAGTATTTTGTCACCATAATTCTCTCAAAGCATCTCCTTAATCATTGATTTCTTGAATTATGTTCTCTGGTAAACTCATATTCAATACAGCTATTGTGCTTAATAATTCCGTTAACGAGATCAAGTTCAATTCAGAGAAGGTCTTAGTCTTACTACCGATTAATTGACATCTCTTCATAGGCATGCATACAATCATAAAAGGACGCGGCGAGTCCATAATGGAATATGATATGTCTCATACCATGTGCTTATGTCTAGCAAAATCTCATCGACAATTAGGCCCACAGACGGCCCAACAATAGTCGACGTCCATTCCACACTATCCGTTAGACTCTCAACCAATGATCAGGTTTATAGTTTTCCAAAGTTCAGATCAGGACATACTATGAAGGTACAAAGCTAGTCCACATACACCAGTTATTAGCAAACCATCAACAATTAATCCGAAATTCACAAACAAAACAAGCCCGAAAACTCAGTTAAGACACTAGTAATAGTAATAGGTGGTAGATATTGCCTAACTGTGGAGAAGAGAGGACCAGTAGTATTCAAACTCATCATTAATGCTCCCATGTTAATAAAATCAGTAGGTGAATAATCCTCAACCTTCTCCACAATTTTAAAACCTTTTTCCCAACCTTTTAAGCAACAAAAAGATAATCTAATATGCATTAGGTCAGATCACAAACAAAAAGGCTAGCAAAGGCATAATCTCAAACTCTATGATAGAATCTATACAAACAAAAACACATAGTAGTAGTATTATACTATTGAATAAGAAAGGCTAAACAAGAAAGAAAATGGAAAAAATACAAACTCTTGAATTGAAGTGCATCCTTGGCAGGAAAATGCTTGTTAGCTTTGCAAATGACCAAAGGGTGGCCTTTTGTGGAGAGGCCCTGTAAAAATATCTTTTCTGCGTTTAATTCATCGGTAACTTGGGATTCAGGGATGGAATTTTGGGGAACAAACGAAGCCCTCCAATTCTGCCACTGCATAAACATCTTTGCAGCCTTGTCTATGTCGAAAGATCTTGCAATCAAGAACCTCGTCAGAGTTATATCCCCATATCTCTGCACAAAATTGCTCCTTCTCGTTAAAAAAAAGGAAAAAAAGAAAAAGAAAAAGAAAAAGAAAGAATTTTGACTTTGTAAAAATGTGAAAGATGAAAGAGTACCTCAGTGGAAGAACCGAGATTGTGAACTGCTCTCCTCAGCTGGGCTACTGACAGTTCTTGATTTTGGTCCATTTCTTGCTCTTACACTTGAGTTGTATGCTGCAGAATGATGTGGTCTAGACTCCAGAACCCAACACTGTGTGTGTGGAGGGGGAAAAGAGAGAGAGAGAGAGAGTTGAAAAATGATCAATTCTTTCCGTTTTAATTTATAGTATATCTCAACAACTTGGAAGCCAGTAGTTTGGACGTTGAGTTTTTAATGTCCTAGCAAAATAGTAGTACTACTATATTCAAAATTATTTTTATTTTTCTTTCATTTTCTGTTTTTTGTGGGGGTGGAATAAAGCGAGGAATGCAATTGACATCTATCACTGAATAGTCTTATTCCAATTAAATTGTTTTTGTCATACTATTTTTCTTTTCTTTTATAGGAACAAATGTGTCATGTTACATGTGAGTTGTAGTCTTAATCTAAATTAACTATATTGTATTTATTTGAGAAAATATTAGCTGTTGTCCCAAAGTGGCAACATTTATTACCATACTTCAAAAATATTTCAATGTAATATTTTGGTATTAATAAGTATATTGTCATAAAAATGTCACATTATGCATTTTCAATATCGAAAAATAAATGTGTCACGATACATCTTTTCTTGAGTGCATCTTAAAGCTCGTCCATATCTGCTAGTATTAACTATTATTGTCATGATATTTTATTTTTTGACACTTGAAGATGTGTTTCATTATCTTCTTGTGAAAATATACTAAAAAATCCGCAACAAAATTTAATATTTCATAGTTAATCATAAATCTTAAATCAAATTTAAAAGTAATTATACTCCGGTCCAGTATTAAAGTAGCTTGTATTTTATTTTATGGCTATGTTTGACCAAGCTACTGACATAAATGACTGAAAAGTTAAAATAACTTTCCAGTTATAGCCAAAATCGTATGAGTTGGCACTGTTATTCGGTTAATGATATCTTCAGCTATATTTTAATATAAATTCAACTACTCAGTATTTAATTCAATTTTTAAAATGAATAAACAAGGAGGAGGATATATAAAAGAAATTATTGATTATTTAAAGAATGCCGGTGTCTTTGTTTTGTTCAATATTATTGACAAGAGTAAATAACGATCATTGAATTCCAGTACTTTTTTTTCTGTTAGAAAAGTCAAACAAACTCAATTATTATAATCACTCTTTAAGACTACACAATATATATATATATATTAGTAAGTAGCCCGTCGAAACTCGACGGGGAATCAATTAACGTCATAAATATGATATAAAAAATATTTTAAAATAAC
>JAYJMF010000017.1:1544320-1559265 GCA_036873715.1 Salvia sclarea
TTTATTGATATTATTGAAAGTTCAGGATATTTTTGGTACAAAGCACATAGTTTAGGATTTAATTTGATATTTGCCCTAAATTTTATGCAAATGTTCAACTGGATAGGTGGCCATTGTTTGTAATTAAAACTCATATCTAATACTACTAATAGTGATATACGTCAATGCATGGAGCAGTGTAATAAAATTTTAATTGTTTCGAACCACACTCACCTATACCATACTTAAATGTGGTGTGAAATTGAAAAAAAAAATATTTGAAATTAATTTTAATTTTAGTGGCAAATTTGTGGTTTATTCAAAATCTAAGGTTTATTAGATTGATTTATTTTTAATGAGGTGAAAAGAAAAGAAAAAACTACCCATTTGTGTGTGTGGATGAGACATTGGTGGGGGAGAGAGGAAGAGGAGAGAGAGATAATCTTAGTTGTTTTTCATAAAAAAAATTATTGTAAAATTAAAATAATTTGATAAGTGAAAAAATATTTAATATGTATATCAAATTAAGGACACTAAAAAGATCTTTCATTTGATATATAATATATAAAAATTTAATTTCAATCAAAAAAGTTATTGTTATTCTAAGTTTATAGTTAGTTTTGAAAAAAAAATACTTTTATCTTAAAAAGAATTATCAATCTATAATAACTTCCAATTTAATTTTTACCTAAGTTTTTTTTTATTTAATTTCTATTTTTTTTCTTTCATCTTTTCATTGTTTTTTTTTTTTTTCAAATTTGCCTTTACGGATATATTTTTTTCCTTTTTCCTTTAATTTTCATGTTTTCAAGTTACATATGTTATTTCATTTAGGGTTAATTGCCTCAAAATACACGAATTTTTGGCGAATTTTGGAAGTGCACGTGAACTTTTATTTCTACTCCACAATACACGAACTTTTAATTTTTCTGAATTTTTCCATACGACCAAATTCCGGCCAAATCGAAGCTAACATGGACAAGACATGGCGTAATATAGCTTGCGTTGCTGACTATTCGCATTGACAAACCAGGTGTGCAAAACGAACTTAACTGAAACGACGTAGTTTCATCCAAGTCACCTCTCTCTCTCTCTCTCTCTCTCTCTCTCTCTCTCTCTCTCTCTATACGCGGCCAACATCGCCGCCGCCTTTTTGAAGAAATTCACCGGCCAAAAAAAGGACCTGCCGCCGCCGCCGCCTTCGACGAGAGCTCGGAGTGCGATCACTACTGCTCCATATGCCTAAACGACATACGCGGCGGAGAAACCTACCGGAAGTTGCCGGAATGCGGCAATAGCTTCCACTCAAAATGCATCGACGTTTGGATCGCGTCGCACTTGACCTGCCCTCTTTGCAGAGCTCAATTCCCCCAAATCATTTCACTCAATCAAAATCAATACGAGTGGAACGATTTCGTCTCCACATTTAGGGTTTTGATCAACGATTTTATGCACAGAATGTGCAATCAACGACGAGCTCTCTTCCATGCTCTGTGCCAAGAAACATCAATTGCAGAAGAAAATAATTATTTGGAAGTGGTTGTGAGGCGAAAGTTGTGCTTGATTGCAGCATCTCTGTGAAATCCCCCGCTTCCTCAATCCCCCGCCTCATCTCCGACGAAATCCCCCGACAACAACATCAACGGCCCTATTCCGACCTCCATCGCCCTTGGCAAAATGGCGGTCCTCGCCAGGCTCAACTTCCGCTGCAGTAGAATCTCCGGCGCCGGAGGTGGGGGCGGCGTTGGATGATGAGGATGAGGTAGGACCGTAGGGGATGGCCTGGAGGTAGGTCTGTGCACGGGTGACCCGACCGACCGACCCGGCCAAAATCGAGCCACCCGATTACCCGACCACCCGAAGAAAATCCCGCCCGACCCGGCCGACTACCCTCCTTCAACCGGCCGAAATTCGACCGAGCAAAAGTCGACGGTTTCGGCCGGGTTGGCCGACCGACCGACACCCTTCGAGCAGCCCACTTTTCAATTAAAAGTCGGCCATTTCAGCCGGGTTGGCCAACCGATCCGACCACCCGAAGAACAGCCCCTATTTTCATATTTATATATGGACCTAATTGTCAACATTTTCAATGGATCAAACATCTAATTGTTCAACATTAAACTCAAAATAGCAAATGAAATATCCATCTCAAATCTCCAACAAGTTAAAACTTAAAAGTAGCAGATCTCAAATCTCAAATCAAATATTTAAAACTTAAAAGTAGCAACTAGCAAATAGCAACACAAATTGAACTCCAACTTCAACAGTTTCCATCTCTTCAAACTTCAAAGCCTCCAACTTCAAGTTTCCATCTCCACATCATTGTCAATGACACCTATGCCAAGGCTCTTCAAAGCTACAAATACATAAAATGAATCAACACAAGTAAAACTTAATAAACAATACATATTCAAAACGAAAGAAGTTATTATTCACCTTCTTCGTGCTTTTGAATGGAATCCATATCCTCCTCGATTGTAATGCGATCTTTTGGCTTCCTCAACCAATCTTGAGTACAAATGAGGCTCTCAACAAGAATAGGACTCAAAGAACTTCTAAAACCGGTGCTAATGAGGCTCTCAACAAGAATAGGACTCGGAAGCCACCGTAGAAACAGGTACGGACAATACATCATGCGCAAGTTTGGTAAGAATGGGCAGCCTATACTCATTGATCTTCCACCAATTCAAGATGTCAAAGTCCGTCACATTAGGCTGGCTCCGTTCTTTCTCATTCAAGAACACATCCAAATCATTGGTAAACTCATTCTCTTCCGCCTTTTGTTGTTGCGCAAACTTATCCGCCAAAATATACCGAGTAGAGCTAATCGAAGAGTTTTGTGAAGACGTACTAGATGTTGTTCCAACATTTTGAATTGAAGGGCCATACAACACTTTGTATTCATCATACAGTGCATACAACTCATCCTTCACCATCTTAGCCATCTGAGTACCAACTTCATTTCCATATGTTTCAACAAACATGAATTAAAGAAACTTAAGCTTGTATCTAGGATCAATAGCCACAGCAAAAAATATGAGCTTGTTCATTTTCATTGGATCACCACAATACTTATCAAACTTGGCTTTCATCCTCTCTCCCATTGGCCTCACATCAACACTAGAATCTGTTACCCACCCTTTCAACAAGCACATCACATTAGCAATCTCATTAAAGAACACGTTTGAAGTAACATAGAGTGAACCAGATATCCTATTAGTCAAATCATAGAAGGTTTGCAACACCGTACCCATCTTTCTACCATTTTCCCAATCCCCAAATTCAGGTGTATCTCCAAGCTCACTCTTGTAAAAAGGGTCTCTCATTTCAAACAAATCAAAAGCTTTTTCATATTTGCAAGCAACCTCCAACATAGAAAAAGTAGAATTCCACCGAGTGGGCACATCCAAACACAACCAACTCTTGCAATCAATATTCTCATCCTTGCAACACTGCTTAAACCTAACAATTCTAGCCGGTGAAATCCTAACAAACCTAACAGCATCCCTAATCTTCTTAATTGAAGGATTCAGTTCCTTCAATCCATCTTGCACAACTAGATTAATAATGTGAGCTACACACCTCATGTGAATATACTTTCCACCACCCATAATAGCACCACGAGAAATCAACTTATTCTTCAAAGTAGAAACCAACACATCATTGGAAGTAGCATTATCAATAGTGACAGAATAGACTCGAGAAATCCCCCATTCACGCAAACATGCAACAACTTGTCTACCAATAATACCACCCCTATGACTCTCAATAGTGCAAAAGTTAATGATCTTCTTTTTCAAATTTCAATCTTCATCAATGAAATGGGCAGTGATGCACATATAATTCATCTTTTGCAAAGATGTCCAAGTATCTGTAGTTATACTAACACTTTGCTTGGTTTTTTTTGAAAAAGTCCCTCAACTTCTCCTTTTCACTCTTAAACAACTTGAAAATGTCACGGGATATGGTGAAACGTGAAGGAACCTTAAACTTTGGTTGCAATGCATTAACAAATTCCCTAAACCCCTCTCCATCAACAATTGAGAACGGGAGCTCATCTCTAACTATCATTTCAACCAACTTAAGTATACAAAGTTCTTGATCAAATATCCAAGTGCTTAAGCTACCCACAATTGGCCCATTATCACAAACCCCTTCAACTTGAGGTTTCGAATGCAAAGATAATGTCGATTGCCTAGCATCCGAAACACATGTTCGTCCCTTGCAACTAGCCATATGTGCATTAAGAGATGAAGTGCCACATCTTTTGGAGTCACAAAAGTAAGACTTACTACAGTAGTTGCATTGAGCTTTGTCCTCGTCATTCTCATCCTTAAATTTGCTGTAGTGATTCCACACATCAGAGGGAGTACTGTCACCTTTCTTCCTCTTGTTGGAGGAGCGGCTTTTGTTCGATTTTGGCGGCCGTGAAGCACCCGAGCCAACCACTGCAGCTCCATCTCCTCCTGCCGGTGCCGCTGCACCCAAACTCGCGGCTGAATCCGAACCGGCCGCTGCCGGTGTTGGTGGTGGTGGTGGAGGCGGTGGCATTTCTCCGGAAGACATTGTGAAAATCTAGCCTAAGCCCTAATGTTTACAATTACATAAATTAGTCTCTGAAAATAACTATAATTTAAATGAAAAATATGAAAATCATAATATCATATAGATTACAATTTCATAGATTACATAGATCACAATATTACATAGATTACAATATCACATAGATTACAATTTAAATGAAAATATGAAGTAGGCTGACCGTGGCGTGGGTGCGGGTTGAGCAGCGGCTGCCGGCTGGGAGGCTCGTGGCATCGCCGGCGTGGTCGTGGGGGGTAGCGGCTACCGACTGGACATGGGGCTGGACGTGGCGTGGGTCGTGGCGTAGCGTCACGTCTCGCGTAGCGTCGCGTCTCGCGTGGGGTGGCGGCCGGCGGGGGTGGCGGCCGACGGGGGTGGGGTGGGGTGAGACCGTGAGATGAGATTTGAGAGAAGAGGAGGCGGTGGAGTGGTGGAGTCAGTCACACACACATTAGCTAGGGTTAGAAATTTGCTATTATTATTAGTATTTAATAAATTAAATATAAAACACTTAATATTAACTAAATAGTCGGTCGGGTCGGGTTCCGACCGAGGGAAAATGTGTGACCCGCTGGCCGACCCGACCAACCGAAATTTCCCTAAACCACAAACCGACCGACCGATGAAGGAAATATAACCCGGCCGACTCGTGTCGATTTGGGCGATTTTCGGTCGGGTTGGTTGGCCGGGCCGGTTTTTACACACCCCTACCTGGAGGAAAGGGGAAGGGAGGGGGGGATGCGGAAGGGGAGAGAGAGAGTAAAGATGTCAACTGGGTCGGGCTGGCCCAGGCCGGCCCAGGCCCGGGTAGGCCCACGAGATATTAGGCCCAGCCCCAGCCCAGGACCACATTCCAAGTGGGTCGGGCTTTTTTGCAATTACTTAGGCCCGGCCCAACCCAGGACCACATAGAAGGTGGGTTTGGGCCGGGCTTGTGGTGGCCTGAGCTGGGTTGGTCCTGGGCCAACTAGTGGGCCTAAGAATTTTTATAAAATATATTTTTTATGTATAAATAGTTATAAATTTATTCATTATGGTGTATTTTAATATAAAAAAAATAGAATATATAAATATAAAACATAAAAATAAATAAAATTAATGTATAATAATTAAAATATATATGTGTGGGCCTGTTCTGGGCTGGGCTTGGGTCCGGGCCTGGGTTAAGCAAAAGGCCCAATTGGAGCCACTGTATAAGGGGTAGCTCGGCTCAGGCCCGCCTATTTATTCTACTGGGCTAGGCCTGGGCCGGGCCATACCGGGTCTGGGCCATGTTGGACTGGGCTGGGCCGGCCCGACCCAGTTGACAATTCTGAGAGAGAGACTGACAGAGTAGAGAGAGAAGGGTGACTTGGATGAAACTACGTCGTTTTAGTTAAGTCCGTCGAACGTTTTGTCCACATTAGATGTCCGGCAGCCAACTAAGCTTCGATTTCGCCGGAATTGTTCATTATGGAAAAATTCAGAAAAATTAAAAGTTCGTGTATTATGGAGTAGAAATAAAAGCTCATGTGCACTTCCAGAATCCGCCCAAAGTCGTGTATTTAGAGGCAATTAACCCTTTCATTTATAATTAATCAATATAATTATATAATGTTATTATTTATTAGCCTACAAAATTAAAATAGATGGTATAATAAAAATTAAATAAAAGAAAAAATATTATAAATAAATATACATTGTTGGAAGTGAGAAAAAAAACCCCATAAAATTGTTATAAAGTTTCATTGCATCTTTATGATGCATCCATCGAGCCACATCGATATTGATATTTTTGGTAAAATATAATTTTTTTTGTTATTTTAATCGATATTTTTCATAATTTAATGGAATTATATTTTTCGTTAAAGATATAATTTAAAAAAAGTTAATGGTTTAATGGGATAATATTTTTCATATATATACATTCGGAGTGGGAATCTACTAGGATTCCTCCCGAAATTGTTGACTAGGATCAAAGCATCACTTTAGTAATAATCGATGATAGTATTATCACACACATAAAAAAGTATTATCGTAAAAAAAGTATTATCCAATGCATACGAAAATATCATCAAATCTAAAGAAGCAATCTTGACCACCATCTATCTAGATCAAGGGATCATAGTTTAGCATTCATTTTAAATTTATATTATTTCTATCATATACAATTTTTTTTCATGTTGTATATATGCTGAATTATTAATTTTGGCAGTGCAATTATTTCTGAGACAATAGAAAATTATTTTCAATAAATTGTATTGATTCAATAGTAAATTAAATAAGACTAATTTGCTTTGTTGTTGTTGCAACGTTGCATATCAGATACTTTCATGTTGATTCAGGTACATTAATATCATCCCTTTTAAATATACACTATAACATGCTCATAAAACTCCTATTCTTTTAATATATTTTTTTCGTGATACAAACATGAAAATTGTATAAATAAATATTTAATATATAAAAATTTTCAGTTTTATGTTTAGATTCTTTTTAATAGTCATTATTATTATTTTATTTAACAACAACTATTAGTTACTAATATCATTTACTTTTAATGTGTAATATATTTTGCTCTTAAATTAAGAATTAAAATTATTGTATTATAAAACATGGAATCCATAAATTTATCTAAAATGTGATTATAATAATAGTAATGATTCGCAATTGATTCATTTTTTAAGTTAAGAAATAATGATTTTAATTAAATCTAAAAACGTACTCGTGTATCGTACTGGAGAGAATACTAGTTAATTGTTAATTGAGTATATCCTTTTGGGCTTTTAAAATGAGTAGCTGGTTGCTTTTGGGCTGGGCTGGATTGATTGCTCAAATTTGCTTCATAACCCATTAACTTTTGGACTGCGAATATTGTGATCTGCTACGATCAATTCATTTCCAGAGTCCACTTTGCACTCCTTCTTCAATGTAAAATAAACATCAATAACCTATATTCTCGTAAATTATACTCCCTCCGATTTTTTTGTACTGGCACTATTTCCATATTGGGATGATTTTTTTGTATTGACTCATTCCATAAATGGAAAGTTTACTTTAATTTTTAACCACACAAATACATAGACCCACTCTCTACTTTAATTTTCAACCACACAATTCTTTCCTACCAACTACTACCAATTATTTTCTAAAACTTTGTGCCCAAAAAGTAGTGTCAATACAAAAAAAATCAGAAGGAATACTAGTCAAAGCAAAATATAGCAGTAGTTACGAATTAAGGATAATATCACTTTCTAATCTAAAATTCTGAAGAATGTCCTTCATTTTCCTTCACAAAAAAAGAGTCCTACATTTGATAATGACATAATCGCAATTTTTTGTTGGCAAATCACATGAAAAATTCTATTAAGGGTGGATTAATTTAATTTATGAATCCGTACATGTATGTATAGTTCTATTTGTTATGAAATAGCATCTGATCACTTTTCCTCTCTTTCACTGCCGTACATAATGATATTACTTAGGCTGATTAATTAATTATTCTTGTCCAAAAGTTGATATAAATTGTAAGAACGTTTAAAAAAATATAATTTGGGAAGATTGCAAGAATATTAATGGGAGCCGACATGGATTTGAATCAAATAATTTGATAATAGTTTGGCCGACCTGCAGGGAAATAGGAGAAGAAGACACGATACGGATATGGTCAAATTAAGGACTATAGATTCATTAAAGTTTATGAGACTGAACAAATCTACAAAATCTTTTCTTAATTTTGTATTATCTCACTTTTGTGTGGTTAATTATCATGTTTTTACAAGATGTAGTGATCTTGTCTGTATTAATGGACTTTAAATTATTATAATATATATACGTACCATTTGTAATTTTGTACGATTTAAAGGGCACTTAAGATTTGTCAAAACTTCATAATAAATGTCGAATTTGTTAACGATAAACGATTGTTTAAAAGTACGTAGATAGTCTATAATGTTTTTTCTTAAGTCTACAATCTTAAGTAATTAGTTATAATATGTGTTTCATATTTAGTTCAACAAACGTTGTACCATATTATTAATGTTAATGGGAACGTGTCTCATTCTCATATGGAGAATGTAAAATAAACCACATTTATTTATTAATAAAAATACGTAGACAATATTCCCACTTAGAGTGTAGGAACTAAAAGCATTTGAATGTTGACATTTGACAAGTTTGCATGAAAAACTAGGAGTCAGACTGTTAATTCTGACTATTATGAGTCATGACATACAATGTATGTGATTTAAGACTATTTTAATTAATTCTGAAATATTCAATACATATTAGTATAATTTAAGTGAGGTTATTTAACATGATTCTTATTTCTTATCAAAACAGGATAGATAATTTTTCAACCATATTATTATGTGAACATGGTAAAATTTAGTGAGATTTTGGTGTCTTATAATATTGTTGTGGTTGTGGCCAGATACAATAAGGCCAGATAGGCCGTTTCCACCTGTTTAACACAAATCGGCATTTAAATGGTTCGATTTTTCAAAGATCAGTGCAAACCGGTAAAAGTCGGTGATTCAAACCGGTTTCAATAATTAAAATAATAAAAAATTGTTTTTGTTATACACATTTTTCTTACAAAATTATTTATTTTTTCTTCCTACAATGTAGATTTTTTTTAATTAAACTAATTTATCATATTAATAATTTATTCTTGATATTTATATAGCCTAACGTTTACACGTAAAAATGTTAAATAATAAATACTTAATGTTGAAAGAGTTCGATGAATCGAATCAGTGGTCCAATGACCTAATAATTATAAAAACATTGCAAACAATCAAACGATTAAATAAAGTTATACTAGAATTCACCAAATTTCTATTAAAATGGTTAAGACAAAAGTGAAATTGGATTACACCTAACTAGGAAGAAGTTGGATTAATCTAATGCAAGATATAATTGGTGGCAGTAACTAAGAAGCACAAATTATCTGTTGTATAAAATATAGGCAAGCGATTCAGTCGGACACAAAAGTCAATCAAAACACACAGACACAGAGAAGAGAAAACCCCTTCCCTTCCCTTCAATGGCTTCTTCACTCACACTCCCATAAATTCACTTGTTCACCTCCGTCAACTCGTTTTTCGATTTTTTTCCTTTTCAAATTCATCCGAAGCATGTCCTCCCCCTCCGCCCCGCTCCTCCGCCCCCGGCCGCCGTCGAACGCGGCGGCCCGCCCCTCCGCGCTCTCCCTCATCCTCTCCCGGGCGGCGGCCACCACGCAGCGCCGCGGCGCCTCCGTGCTGGTGCGGGAGACCGCCGCCCGCGAGCTGGAGGAGAGACGCGCCGATTGGGGTTACTCGAAGCCCGTGGTCGCCCTCGACATAATGTGGAATCTGGCATTCGTGATTGTATCGGTGGTTCTGTTGGTTTGCGCGGCGAAGGAGAATCCGAATGTGCCGATTAGGGTTTGGGTATGCGGGTACGCTCTGCAGTGTCTGGTGCATGTGGTCCTCGTTTGGGTTGAGTACAACAGGCGTAATTCGCGGCGCGAGAGGAGTAGGGGAATGGACCACGGTAGTGAGGATGAGTACCAGAGTGAGAACGAGGAAGACGATGAAGGGAGAAGTGGATTCTTAGGCATCACTAACGCCTCCAAGTTAGTACATTCCTATCATTGCTTATTTTTATTTTCATATTTGTTTATTCAATTTGTTAGTGTTGCTAGTTAAATGGTTTGAGAGCTAATGTAGGTTTGTGCTGGCCCAGTTACTGATGAGCTTGTTTGCTTCATTCTTTTGGGTTTTGTAGTGGAAGAGATATGTAAAGTTGTTATCAACAGAGCCTGTGACTCTTCTATTTAATGCTTCAGCTTCTTCTTTTCTAATTGTTTTAGTTGACGGTTAAAATACTATGGGAAAAATGTCTAGTGCTTCTTTACATCATATGCTCTCTGAGAAATAATAGTCTGTCAGGACTATAGTTCATCGATCAGTCCTCAGAATACTTAACAATCCTAAGATTAAGCTAACTTCGGTTTAAGTATTCTAGTCGCATCAACTGGGGTTGCTTAATTATGTTGGATTTGGTTGCTTTATAATGCCTTCCCTAGAAATGTGATAATTATGTCTTCAAGAGGTTTCTGGAGTCTGGTAAAGTCATTATCGTCAAATGTGATTTATGTGTTTATTAACACAAATGATGGTGTATATGGTTCTAACTTCCAAGGAAAAAGATGATGACGTGTATATATGTTTGGAATTGAATTGACATAACCGAGTTGATTCCAGTTGGTTATGAGATTATCTAATTCTATCTGAAATCTTCCGGTTTTCATTAGGGAGTTTTTTGTTCTTTCTTCTTTTATTTTTATTAAATTTCTGAGTTGGCCCTATTTAGATGTAATTTCCAGTAAATATTGAATGTCTATAAGGCCGCAGTAGATAAATCCTTTATTCACGAATCCTGGTTTATTTTCATGAACAGTAGCGTAAAGCGATGTGAATCCGTCAACACAATGGCATCATTCCTATGGTGGATAGTTGGTTTTTACTGGGTTGTCTCTGGTGGTGAAATTCTTCTAGAAAATGCTCCACGACTGTATTGGTATGTCAGCAAGCTCTTATATTTAATGCTTCAGCTTCTTCTTCTCTAAATTGTTATCTGTATTCAGCAGGCCTGCTTTATGTTACCTCCTTCCAGATTTTTTTGTGTCCCCAAAATGACAAAACCATTGCAAGAATCCTAGTAGCTTATATATGTTTGGACGTGACATAATTCTCTAGATGCACCTGGAATGGCCGAATTGCTCTAAATTGTAGTCAAATCTTTGCTAATGATGTATTGCTGTGTCAAGCTTTCTCCTTTATATATGCCTAATCTATTTTCAGCACCCCATTTCTATTTAGGTCATTAGAATGGATAATAGCTCTCCAGTGATGATAAGCTTGACAAATATAAAATACAAGATCACATGCCATTTATATTTGAGTTAAAATATTTTATTTATTTTATCTAGGAAACATATGTTGTTTTAGAAATAAAGAATAAAAAATTAGACAACATTGTTATAGTTCCAAGCCCTAGAAACCAAACAAAAGAGCATGACAAGCAAGCTGAGATTTAGGTGGCCCAGACTTATAAAAGCTTGGGGTGATGCGTCTGTGAAGCATATCAGTCACTTGCTAACTTGAAATAGCTTAAAATTGTAAGGCATTTATTCCTTCTTGAACTGAGCCAATTTTTCTTCATAAGCTTAACATAGTAATTTGCATTACCACCGGGCAAAAAGATAACTCATCAAACCTGTTGCTGCATGAATAGATGAAGATGGTCCTTCTAGAGTAATATGGTTCGTATCTTTTATTTATTAATAGGATACAGGAAGACTTTTATGCCATAAAAAATGACAATTTGGACTTCGTAAGTGATACTATATCTATAGGAATAACAATAATATCCCAACAAGCATAAGTCTGAGTTGGTTAGACGTCTAAAAGACACCACAAACACATGAAGCGCATGTTAAAATTTTATTGGTGGAGAGAATATACAAATTCTTTTTTGAGGTCCAGAAGTCTTCTTTTCAGCTGATTGCTTGAAAATAATTAATCTCATACATTTATCTCGTTTTTACCAAAGGAGGCCTAATAGAGCTCTGGTCTTGTAAGTACTGCAGGTTGGCGGTGGTATTCTTGGCTTTTGACGTAATCTTTGCCATATTTTGTGTTGTGTTAGCATGTCTTATCGGGATTGCTCTCTGCTGCTGCTTACCTTGCATCATTGCCATTCTTTATGCTATTGCTGGCCAGGTATGGTAAATCAGGCATGAAAGTTTATATATTGGCAATATAATCATCTTATGCATTTTTTTTGCTTTGATGTGCAGGAAGGTGCGTCAGAGGCAGATCTGAGCATCCTACCCAAGTACAGATATCAAGCCTGCAAAGATGAGGATAGGGTAGACAATGCAGCTGGCAGAATGGTTCCAATCGAGACAAGCAGCGGGTGCATTGTTAACGAGCAAATTCTTTTGCCTGAAGATGCAGTAAGTGGCTTCTGCATATTTTGTTATCCAAATTTGTATTCTGCATAGAAAATTTGTTGATTCCTGGATTCTACATGAGCTCATCTTGAATTTGGTATTGCCATAGTCTTTAAAGTTTCTATTTGAATAAGATATTGCATCTTTTTCATGAATATCAGTGATCAAAAAGTTACTTCAATAAGTTGCATGATGAAAATTATCTTCTGTTTTGATTTTCGATTTCTGTCTTGCTCAATGTGTTCCATTCTTGTGTTTCGTCTTCCAGGAGTGCTGTATATGTCTCTGTCAGTACGAGGATGCAACTGAGCTACACGCTCTCCCTTGTAGCCATCATTTCCATTCTACATGCATCGTGAAATGGCTTAAGATGAATGCCACCTGCCCGCTATGCAAATACAACATCCTCAAAGGGAACGATCAAGTTTGAAACAAAGTGGCCCATACACAGGAACCATAGGCTGATTCTGGTATTTGATTCAGCTTGTCTTTTGCTTTGATGCTCTGTTGTGACGATGCTGTGAATGTGCTATCCTCTATATTTATGACAATAAGGGGTAGCTTCTGTAAATTATTCTGTGGCGGAGATGCTTAGCTTTTAAAAAAAGAAATTATAGTCAGTCTCATACAAAAAGAAAAGTCTCCGCCTTGTAAATCTATGTGAAAGTATGATACACGATTACATTGTTTTTTAGTTGATGTGTAAAGAGATTTGATATTGAAACGCGTATACAAAAACAAATCTTTTGTGGATGCTCTCGCTGCCTTGCATCAGGAATCTTATCTTATCTTATATAATAACAGTTCCCGATTCCCGATTCCCGAATATGGTAAGTTCAATTTTCAGTTTTTATTTTTCATATTTTACTTTTTAGAACAAATTATTTATTAATTATTTTGATATAGGTATTTTATTCATTAAATATATGTAACTTATGCACTAAATTCTGAAAATTTACATTAATTGACTATTGAATTATAGATTATGCACTAAATTAGATTCTTCTTAAGTATAATTAATGAATCCGTGTGATAGGCTATTAATTTATCAAAATGTATATATTTTGATTTAAAAAAATCACCCAGTATAATATACTATTCCATCTTATTCTATATAGCAAAATAAATCGAGCTCACACCACGATTTTAGGTCATACGTGGCATCACAACAAGTCTCCAATTCTATTTATCTAAATTTTTTATTTTTACGTATTTTAATGCCTTTTTAATTAATTTTCCATTATTAAATATGTTGGATATTATGATTGTGTTGTGATCAACAAAGTAAAATTATCCCTTTTGATTTATTTTCTTCCTTTAACGATTAAAAGCTATTTCAATTCCTATCATATCATATTATGATTGGGATTGACAAACTAAACTTATTCCTTTTGATTTTATTTTCTTTGCTAACAAGTAGAAGTACATACTAAATTGATCCTTTTTTATTTTATTTTCTTCTTTAACAATTGAAAGCAATTTCGGTTCCCATATTCTTTTTAACCATAATATTTCGATTCATTTATCCTTTTAATCATAATTTGATATTAGTTATTAATATTTCGATTCCTAATCTTTTTTAACCATAATTTTTATACGTTTCTAATTTTGTATTCATATTGAAACTATATATTTTCTCAAGATATATTTCGCATTTTATTTTCTTAAGATATATTCTGATTCTACAAACTTATCCCCTTTTAATATCAATCTTAATATGAAAATTTCTAATCTATAAAATCATATCAATTCAGAAATTGAGTCGGACGAGTTATTTGCATCGAGAAATTCAAAAAGGAAGGTAATATTTTCACTATATTTTTGAGCTTGATGATGATTGGTTTGTTAATATATCCACTGTTTTTCTGAATTTTAAATTTATTACAATAGAAAATGTCGTCAATTATTGATCACATAATAAAAAATGGGATTGTCAATCCTTCGTTTATGGATTCAAAAAGACGTTTTCAATATCAATCTTAATATGAAAAGTTCTCATCTATAAAACTATATCAATACAGAAATTGAGACATGCGAGTTATTTGCATCGAGAAATTCGAGAAGGAAGGTAATATTTTCCACTATATTTTTTAGCTTGATGATGATTGATTGTTAATATTTCCACTATTTTTTTTAATTTTAAAATTATTACAAGAGGAGATGTCGTCAATTATTGATCACATACATTTGAATACTATCCACGAGAAAACAAGGAATAAAAAAGTGATTGTCATAATCCTTCGTTTATGGATTCAAAAAGACAAATCGGGCAAAGAAATATTAGAGATGATCTTAGTCAATGAATGAGTAACTATTTCATATTCATTCTTAAAATTATGTTTCATTCCTTTAAACAATATCTTATTTATTATTATATATTTATTATACATGTAATATTATC
>JAYJMF010000017.1:1574597-1588093 GCA_036873715.1 Salvia sclarea
TGGTCTCTTGTGAATATGTAATAATTAAGAGGGTAATTTTATAAATTCAAAATCTTATCTCTTGACTAAATTAACCTACCAAATAAAAAATAAAAAATAAGATTTATCTGTTTTTAGTCATTTATCCTACCAAACAATTCATTATTTATTATCATCTATACTCATCCAATCTCATCATATAATTTTTATCCAATCTTTCTTCATCCCCTTTTTACTACCAAATGGGCCCTTAATGGACAATATCATAGCTGACTAATAATTTTAGGTATTGGCGAAGAGGCCTAGTTCTAGATATGTTTTAAGTCTCTATATTTAATTTTAATGTAGTTCTACATTCGATCTCGAAAAAAGTTTGGATTTATTTTTAATTTTCTGTTTGAATATATTTTTCTTCTTCGACTTGAATAGTCCAATTTCATAGCGTGCGTGAGGATGTAGCATAAATCCAACGGACGAAAGTTTATGAGATTCGGTGCTGCCCAATGCCCATTATATAAAAACCTAACAATATATCATCTCTAACTTTGAGGTATAAATATAATCAGTAAGTTAGGAGTTTTTTCCGATAGCAAACGAATCAAACTCAACTCGTTGCCGTCACGTAATTTTCTTGTACATTTGTTTTTTTCATACAAAAATAAAATTTTAAGCATCATCAAACCGAGCAAGCCGGTTTAAATGGCAACTGGCAGATAAGCATATAATCATGATACTAAATTATTAATTCAATTATTCAGCCAACAGAATCCAATATAATGGTAAAATGAAAATAACGAAAGAAAAGAAAAATGAAATAACAGTACATGGTATGGGTGAGAGTGAAACAAATGCCCCAAGGGTCAAAAGAGAAATTTTGTGTTCAAAGTGGGCAATCAATGTTCAATCAGCTGAAGTGAAGCATGCTGAGCTGAGCCCAAACATAAAAGAAAGTATAAAAAATAATATTAAAACTGAATATTGACCGTCGATTTCTGACAAAGTACACTACAGTGATTCGACATCATACAAATGATTCCTCTAAAGACAGCCCCACTTTCTCTCTCTTTATTTCTCTATTCTCAAACGAGCATTTACATTAAGTACAACTGTTGTAGTTGTAGCAATTGCAAACCCCCCTCCCTCCCTCGCCCCCCCGCCTATTTTCTTGGCGGATTTTTCTGCTAAAAACTTGACCTTTGGCTTTCCAAGATTGAAGCTTTGGAGTTGAAGAAACAGACCAAATGGGATTATTTTTTGTTGCTCTTTTCTTGATGGCCATTTCTGCTACTTGTGCTGATGAAGAAGGTTGGTGAATGTTATGTTTTTTTTTTCTTTTCTTTTCTTGCTGAGCTCATATGTAGTATATCTCTGCTGGATATTCCCATGGTGTTTCAAGTATCGTGATTTATTGTTGCTTGTGCACTTAAAGATTTATTTTCTGAGAATATTTCTGCTTCTACAAGTATTTCTCGATACAAGTTTCTTGAATATAACACTGAAAAATCCTTAATTAAATGGAACTTTTCATTATTGCTAACCAGCTCATGTTGCTGTTCTTTTGGGCATGAACTTAAGATTCTGTTAGGTCCTCTGTACTCCAACCCAAATGCAGAGGTTATTTTGTTCACCATACATTCCACACACCCCCACATTGGTGTGTATGTGTACAATGCAGTTGGGGTTGGAGAGACCCATTGAGTAATGGAAGGGCCAGGAGGACACTCGTGTTGTGTCCCAACTTATTGTTGCTTTGGATTGTCCCATTTTAATAGTTAGGAATTGACATGTTAGCACATGTGATTATGGATTACTTGAGATTTTGTAGTTTGTTTAATCAAATGGACTATATAATTAGTGCTTTCCACAACTGTCTGTCAGCTGCTTTCAAGTTTTGTATTCTATTTGGTGCATTATAAGGTAATAATTGCAACATTCTTTTGGTAAATATTGTCCTTTTAGATAACCACCTCATTTGCTTTTATCTTCTCCTATATATTGTGAGACATGGGGATCAGTTACTTTTAAGGTATTGGGACATTTAGTACCAAGGAATCGGATCAGCTCGGGTCGAAATAATATGGAAGCTGTCGTTTAATGTAATGAGGTCAAAAGTAATAGATGTGCTTTTGATTGAGATAATGAATAGTGATTGAGGCTGAGATAGACATTTGGCAGAATGCTAAAGCATACCAAATCTGAATAAATCTCGAGCAAGACTTCAGTTTTAGTCCGAAATTGTTGTGGTTAGCTGACTTTCTTCAGTGTGCCTGGAGCTCTAATTCATGAAACTGAAGCTATCTTGATGTGTCGAAATAATGTGAGAGGCTTCTTACCTTCACAAGCTATGACTTAGTTTAGGTATTCTACTTATAATCCGTCCACAAAATTTTGAATGGTCTTTTAAGCATGGCAATTTATCTCTATATATGGCAAGATCTGAGTTTACAAGATCCAATCTTGATTTGGTAGTATTAAGCAGTCAGAAATGATCTTAACGTGTCGGTTCCTTATCTGCAGCTGCTTTCATAGGCGTAAATGTAGGCACTGCCCTCTCCGACATGCCTGATCCGACCCAAGTGGTGGCCCTTTTGAAGGCTCAGCAAATCCGGCATGTCAGGCTCTATGATGCTGACAAAAAAATGCTACTAGCTCTTGCTAATACCGGTATACATGTTACCGTATCCGTGCCTAATGATCAACTCTTAGGCATCGGGCAATCTAATGCAACCGCAGCCAATTGGGTTTCTCGTAACATTCTTGCCTACGTCCCAGACACCAACATAACTGCGATAGCAGTTGGCTCTGAAGTTCTAACCACGCTTCCGAACGCTGCTCCGGTACTTGTATCCGCAATGAGTTTCATTCACTCCGCCCTTGTGGCTTCTAATCTGGGCTCCCACATAAAAGTTTCCACTCCACACTCCTCTTCCATAATCCTCGACCCATTTCCTCCGTCTCAAGCTTTCTTCAACCGCTCTTGGGATCCGGTTATGGTGCCGTTGCTCAAGTTCTTGCAATCTACAGACTCTTACCTCATGCTAAATGTTTATCCGTATTATGATTACGTGAAAGCAGGTGGTGCCATTTCCTTGGACTATGCTCTATTCCGACCTCTCCTTCCGACCAAGGAAGCTGTTGATCTCAACACACTCCTTCACTACACCAATGTCTTTGATGCTGTTGTTGATGCTGCGTATTTCGCAACATCGTATCTCAACTTCACTAACATTCCTGTCGTGGTGACGGAGTCGGGCTGGCCTTCCAAGGGTGACTCCTCTGAGCCGGATGCAACTCTAGACAACGCCAACACCTACAACAGCAACCTCATAAGGCACATTCTCAACAATACGGGAACACCGAAACATCCCGGGATTGCTGTCAGTACGTATATCTATGAACTATACAATGAGGATCTTAGGCCGGGACCCATTTCGGAGAAGAACTGGGGGCTCTTTGACGGCAACGGGGTACCGGTTTATATACTGCGCTTGACCGGCTCAGGAACTGTGTTGGCAAATGATACTACAAATCAGACATATTGTGTTGCAAGGGAGGGCGCAGACAAGAAGATGCTACAAGCAGCATTAGATTGGGCTTGTGGACCGGGCAAAGTAGATTGCTCTCCTCTATTGCAGGGGCAACCATGCTACGAACCTGATACCGTGGCTAGTCATTCTTCTTATGCTTTTGATGCATACTATCACCGGATGGCTATGGGAGAAGGGACCTGCAACTTCAACGGGGTAGCTACCATCACCACAACAGACCCAAGTAAGTCCAAGAAAATACTTCCGCCTATTATATTGGGCATTTCCTGCTAAATGTTACTATAGTAAGATTTATGCAATAGTAATGAGTAACTATCATTATATATGGTTTGAATATCTCACATGGTTATTTTGTAATGTTGTAGGTCATGGTTCTTGCATTTTTTCTGGAAGGTATGATGAATTAATTGCTTGTTGATATAGTTAGTTTAGATGTAGAGTAAATGTTTTATTGTTAAATTGCAACATATGAAGGTTTTGCAGCTTTCTTCCAAGTTCTTTTTTGTAATATTTTCTTTGTATGCAGTGCTGGAAGAAATGGCACGTTTACAAACACCACATCCGTGGCTCCATCATCCAATTCCACGGTATCTGGTGGTCATTCGTACTCATTGTGCAGCAAAGGTTTTTACGGACACAGTCTAGTATTAGTTAGTTTTGTATTCTTGACTGCTGCCAATTTGTAATGATATCTGACTGAGTTGTGCTCGAAATCCCTATACAAGTCCAGCATGCCCGATTTTGTATCTCACTAGAAGAGTTAGGGGTGGGAATTTACATAGCTGGGAGTAGTAGAGGAAGTATTGGTTCATTCATTTGTGTAACAAAAAATCAATTTCTCAATGATTAATGATTGGGGCATTGTGTGTTTTTTCAATTGAATTTTGAGTGACAAGTAGCACAGATGAATCCTGCAGAGTCTAAAACTATATGTTGGTCATGAGAATGCATGCTGCAGTATGGCTTGTTGCAGAAATTGCATTTTGGCAGCTTCAGCCAACACTCCAAACACAGTACATCTGCGCAGGCAGCAGCCTCCACTTCTTGATCAATTTCTTTGATGCACACACTGCACTCGATGCATCTTGAGATGCACGAGGTGCACCCTCTACATTTGCAGAGAAGTCGAGGGCAGTCGAGTACCATCCTCACATCGTTGCACTTTGGGCATATATCAACATCAATGCAAGGATCGTCATCGGTCTCCATCTTGTTGTATAAGACTTTGGCTCTCTTCTGTGGTGTTGGGTTTTGGTCGATTAGGCCGCGAAGCGTGAGCAGGTCTTCCCTGCGGATGCCGTAGATGCCATTGATCTTGAGGCTTTTGAGTCTGTGGTTGTCTTTGGTGAGAAGCTGAACTGCCCTCACCAGTCCTCCCGGTGATAAGCTCGTGCATCCTGGTGTGTGAAGCTGCATAATCCACGATATTAATTTTAAAACTCATAATTTCATACATAAGCTTAATTTAAACTTTTTCACAATATGTCAATTGTGGAAATGATGAGAGGGGCATACCTTGGTGATACGAGGATTATTGTGGATAACTCTGACGAGGCCATCATCTGTGATGTTGAGACAGTTGATGAGAATAAGAGCTTGCAGCCTACCTTCCGCCATGGAAGCAGCTTCGACGAGACGATCATCAGTGAGACGCCGGTTGAGAGGGCGGTCCACCACGATTTTGAGCCATGCCAGTGTCTCATTCTTTACTGCATCTCTCAGTGATCTGCAAACTCGAGCCATGGTCAGTAGCTCGAAGAGAGGAAGATAAGTCAAGGCCAACAAAATTGCATCATTTGGATTTGGTGATGACTCTTCTTGTTCTTCTTTCTGCTCTGCCATCATCAATGCTTTGATTCTTGAGAAGAAACCAAATGGTAAAGTTGTTGAAATTAATTAGGAGGAGATAAGGCCAGCATAAATAGATGTGTGATGATTAATTTGAGACCACACAAATATTGTACTAACGTATGTCGGCTTATATATGAGAATTCATGTAATCATATATCTACTTGTAATGACAAAATAAGGAAATTGAGGGTCACAATCTCTTGCAGTTTCAACTCTTAATTGTTCAGACACCTCGCATCTACATTTTATTTTATTTTTTAGTGTGGATTTTGAATAAGACGAGGAATAAAAGGAGAAACAAGATACTGCAACTTATACAATTACCTTAATCTATGTCTCCCTATCCTCGGGGTGCTCTCTAGTGAGAATTGATTTTATCGTGAGAAGTGAGAATGACGAACAAGAGCATAAAAGCGATGAACAAGCGCATAAAATCAACGAACAAGAGATGAGCGAAATAAAAATCAAAATTTCGCCTCGTCTAAGATTCGAACCTGTCTCAATGAACAAGTGCATAAAATCTATGAACAGGCGCATAAAATCAACTCACTTCTCACTTCTCACAATACATAAACCAAACTCCCCTATCCTCTGTCTATATATATTTATATACTCGTTTCACTATTAGTAGTATTTTATTAGGTCTTGTTTGAACTATTTTTTGCCGAATTCTGATTTAATTTTTCAATTTTCACTTGTATCAGAGGGGCAATTTCATGAGAAGATATTGTATAGTTGACCATGGTCTTCTTAAGTCATTAATATTTTTAATTGAGGCTTTGGCAGGAGGAAAGCTGCATCTCGTCTTAATTGAAGGATTCCAGTGGAAGAAGTCAAATTATATACTACTATATAGTAGTCGGTTCATCAGAAGATAATAATTGGTCATGAACTTGATAATCTGTTTCATAAGAGTCTAATAAATAGGAGTTTTATATAGTTCTTCGGAAGTAGGCGATTTAGATGGCAGTGAATATGTAGAGCAGACCAGAAAGCGAATTGCAGCTGCTAAAAATCTACATTAATTAGTTAGCACATTGAAGAAAGAGCATATTGAACAAAGACATGCATCCTGGATCCAACTACATTAATTATGTGTGAGTGAGAAGAGAGAAATGTGGGATATATCATTGCTCCAAAGGCTCCACAGCAGTCTTGAAGAGAAGAACATACACTTTATCAATGGAGAAATATAAGAATCCCCCAAGGGAATGTGTCACATATGACCCGAAGCTCGTTCCAACAATGCAATGCCAAGCCGGACCATATGTTGAGTCGAACTCCTGCAAATACCTCACCTTTATATCAAACCAAAATCTATGTCTCCATATATATTAAGCTTCATTATCATCTACAAAGAATCAGTTTAATTGGCATGCCATATACATATAGAACTAGTTGAGTCATACTAACATTTAGTTTGTACTAACACAATGCCACTTCCTTAAGTCCAAACTAAACCAACCAAAGGGCAAGGAAACGAGATGATGGATGATATTGATGGCTATTGCAATGGCAAAGGGACTCAACTTGCATTGTCTCCCAAATTCATTACCTTATTTTTTGGTTAATCAACTTACCAAATCTGGAGGCAGAAAAGGCGATTTCTGTTTCATTTGGAGGGAATGGGAAGCACCAAACAACACTTAATCATACAAGCTGCTCAGACTAACTATGCTACAAACATCTTAAACCACTGAATTGATAATAAAACCAGCTTGTTATATCATGAAGTTCCAATTAATTAGGTGCTTCAACGAAACTTTCAATTCAAAAAGGTTGATTACCCTAAGAAGCAATCATGTCAAGCTTTATGCTGAATTAGAAGCTTGTAATAGTATTGCTTTTAATGGCTTCCAACTTTTAACCAAGTAAATGCTACTTTCAAGAAAATTGGTCTTCTGGGCGAAAAAGAGGAGTCAAAACAACTTTTACTGCACCTTCTCAAAAAAGTAAAATAAATAACTGCAACTGAGGGAATGTTTCAAGCTTTCCCCAGAAAACTCTGCACAAACAACAACCATAAAACTTTACTATTCATAACAAAAATGAATCATGAATGGTGAAAGAAAAAGAAATGCTATTTACTTCATTCAACACAAATACACATTTATCACACACAAAATCAAAACCCTTTATGGAAAATAATAAATCTTTTTATATGGGAAAGTTATAGCAATTAATGATTGTAAGATTAAAAATGGGACCTTTTTGAGGGAAAGGGCGAGGCGTTTGCTGTCGAGCTTGACAGAGGCCATGGAATCAATAATGTCTCTAGCAGTTTTAAAGGCGTGATTTTGCAGAGGCAGAGGCATATCGGAAGCCCTCACACGCACATTCATGCCATCGTGATTCTGCTTCTGCTCAGCTGCATTCTTTTTCTTCTGTATCAAACTGTTCAAGAACTTGCTTCTCCTCTCCAACTCTTCTTCTGCTCCCTGCATTTCAATTTGATGATGTTCGCATTTATTTTTCTTCAATCATTCATGTAGTCAGTCAAAGCTAGAGAGAGAGAGAGAGAAAGATGTATGTGGAAGAGGTGATTGTTTTTATGTAAGAAAAAGACATGAAAAGGAAATCGTTGCAGCAAAGCGCAAACAAGAACCTCGAATATAATGACTTAATTTGGGTGTATATTAGTTTTGGTTCTTTTTAGGAAGTGTTTTTATTTTTTTCTAATTCATGGTTCCGTGTAGACAATGTTGTTGGGGTTGGCAAGGTTGTTATTGGAAACCCAAAAGAAAAAAAAACAATTTATTTTGATGAAGACTGGTCACCATATTGGTGTTGCTGTTATCATCAGTTTATTGTACGTTGATCTTGGTAAAATGCATCAACTGCAGTTATTGTTATTTATGGATCTATATTTCTATATATAAGCAAAAATTACTTGTCAAAAATAGAAAGTATGTGATATTTCTACCATAACATGGAGCATGCAAAAAGTGTTGGCATGGACGGCTTTGCTTAAAAAAGTTAATATTTTAATGAAACAAAGTTAAGCCTTCCAAATTTGCATTGAAGCCCGTCATGTTGGGGGCTTAGTTTTATTTTATTTTTTTAAATTTATTTTTTTAATAACTAATAATTTAAATTAAAACTATGCAATTAATTAAAATAAATAAATTGTATTGAATATTTGAAAAATTACAATACAATTTTTTTTTAAAAAAAAACTAACGGTTTACACTCTAAAAAAAATTTAGAGTGTAAGAAAATTAAAGGATGTGTAGAAGTGAAGAAGAGAATAAGAGTTGGAGGATTGGTGTACAAAATGAATTATTAAGTGGTATTTATAGTGTTTAAATTTTTTTAAAAAATAAATAAAGAAAAAAAAACTGATGACCAATTGCAGGCCGCCACGTGGCGGGCGCCCAGGTGGTGTGGGCGGTCGCTACCGCGACCGCGCGCCCACGGCGGCCGGCAGCTGTGTAGCGGCCGCCCCGCTGCGGTCACTCTTATGTATTTGATATATGTGTGCACTAGTTTAAAGACTTAATGTTTGTTTATTAATTTAAGGATCGAGATGTTAATGTAAGAAATCAAATATTGTAAATTTGAGTGTCTTTAAAATTTATTTATCAAACAAAAAGAAAGAGTTAGTTTGATTAGTTATATATTGTTTGGATTTTTTAATTTCTTCATAAAGCATATGTATTGTGGTTTGTGGATAAGTTATTTGGCGAATTTTGATATGTATTTATTTGAGTTTGTAGGTAGATATTGACCCAGTGTTTGTGAATGTAATCTGTTTATTAATCGAATAAATTTATTCTCCGATAAAAAAATAGTTATAATTTTATTGTGAAATAAAATGTGTATTTTTTTTAACGAGTGAAATAAAGTGTGTATTAACTATGAGAACTTAATTACGGATAATTAACTTTTACGTTGTCCTAACAATATACTAATATCATAGTTCTTCGACAATCAATTGTTTACGTTTTAATTGTTATTTTACTACACTAAACTACTAATTTGGCTTCCTTTTACCGAAAGTTGGGAAGAATCTATCCAAGATGAATATTCCAACCCCTAATTTTGTGGTTTATTATAATATTAGTATTGTTGAAGAAATCTTGGGAAACACAATTATGTCGAAGTTAGGACGTAGGTTTAGTCTTTAATGATGAGTTCTAAGGAGCGATTTCTTCTACTTTAATTTTTCTGGTATCAATAATTTCATCCACCATAGACGGTGCATGCTTTTTAATTAATTCATGTGGTTCTCATTTCTCCAACTATATAATGCCCATAATCTTTGGCGAATGGTACGGTTCGAACCATCGAATGTGATCCACTAATAATAATGTTTATAGCTATTCAATTAGAATTTGTGTAATATGAAAATTAAGAAATGGAGCCCCCGTTGACTACGGCCTTCTTTGATATTAGCCATTTAGCCAATCGAATTCCTTCCTCCAAGGTCGGGTTAGTACGGAGTATTTCTTTACATATTTGGCTGTTTGGAGTATCTAGGGCTCACCTTATCAAAGGCATCAACAAAAGGAGATAAAATCAATCAATCAATTATGTCAAATTTCTTACGTCATGCTTTGTCACACACACACATATATATATATATATATATAGGGACGGGATCGTTTAGAATCCCTCCTAAAAATGTTAACTAGGATCCAATCTCATCCCTTGATTTTGATTGATGGATGGACAAGATTGATTCTCCATATTGATGATGCTTTCGTATGTATTACTTAATGCTTTTGAACGATTATGCTTTTTTATGTACAACATAATGCTTTAATCTATTATTATGCTTTCTCACATACAACATAATGCTTTCTCCATCCTAAACGTATGCTTTGATCCTAGATCCTAATTTCAGGAGGGATCCTAGTAGATCCCCACCATATATATATATATATTGACTAAAAAGGAAAATAAATTGGTAAATTAAATCAGCTTGTTCTCTCACTTTTCATTCCTGCAGTGCAAGGATCTGTCGTTGTATTTGAATTCTTGAGGAAGGCGTCAGTAAGAAATTAAAATATATACCATTAGCAAAACAAAATAAAGGGTTGATCAATTTACAATTATTCATTAATATGTACAATAATTCTTGTAACAAATTAATTAATGAGCTTTTCTGTGCATTACCATACAAACCATTATAGCATATATATTATATGCCTAATTCGAATCCAAAACTATTCCTTAGTTACAAACTAATTAAGAGGAAGAAGGACATATATGGCTGCTACCATAAATCTCCACAAACTTATAGTTCAATATAACGTAAAACCCGTGCCACCGTGAACGTTTTTTGCGAACGGATGTGCCTATATAGAGGGATGTTAACGTAAAAACGAAAACAGGAACCAAAAAAAAACTCATGGCTTCACCATGAAAGATTGTGAATTTGTCGGGAAAGTTTGTTTTATTAGAAAAACACATTAAAAAATATAGACTCATGGGATTGGATCATTGGAACCCATACCAACGAATTCATGCACGTTCTGAATTCTAAAAGTGTGTTTTCATTTGAATCTTTTCCGATATAAAATGTTACCTCGTCTTTGCCCAAATAGACAATTTTCTCGTCCAAGTCAGCAACGCTCTTGACACTAAGCTTTCTAAGCTCCGCCAGAACCAAACCAGGAAAATAAAAAACGATTTTTAATGGTTTAACCGAACCGGAATCGTTTAAAAACAGTCTGATTTTGATTAACCGAATAACTATGCGGTCAAGTGTATGGTTCCTATATTTGATCTTATTTGGTTGGGCTTCCTTCAGCTATCCCCGATCCATTATAATATTATTGTATATATGCATTGAATGGAAAAGTCTAGTTATGATATTTTTTGGGGAAAAAAATGATGTATGATTGGATATGTCAACATGAAGACCAAATGAAAAACCATGAAATTTTTGTTTGATTGATATTTTAAATGATGAATTTTGATCAGAAAGCATGCATGGGCCGACCCAAGGTTTGGGCCATTTATTTGAATATTCGATGGGTTTTATTTATTGGGCTAAATTTCCTTTTTTTATATATATATATAATTACAATTTCCTTTATTCTTAAACCAACATTAAACAACGTGTTTACTTTAAAGAGGAGCAAATGAATAATCAAGGACTTTAGGATATCTTAAGTTTTCATTTTATTTTATTTTATTAGGTATAGGATATCTTAATTAAGTTGTTAATCTATCTTAGTAACTGGAGTGATAGATTAGGCTATACTATATATATTTATTTATCTAGGAATTTATACATGATTGTGTATTTTTATATTTCACAAGAATTTCCAAGTCCTTTCAATAGGATATGAATCGAATAAATTATCTCAAGTTATTGTTTGGACAACAACTTAGTATCTTGTTTCAAATTAATTTAAGAACAAGTAAAATTATACAAATTACTAGTTCAATAATATCATCCATGCCGATCCTTATTGGCAAACACATCATTGTAATTTCATCTAAAACTCATGACTAATTCAAAGGTAAATAATATTTTTGACTTTCTTTAAAGGAAATTCATAAATTATTATTTATTGCCTAGTTATAGCTAGTGTCGTCTTTATATAGGTTGTTGAGCCATGAATACATGTGGAATTACCTTAGATCAAGGGAATAAACATTTTTTTGACATTTTATGCATAAATGTGCTGTTTTTTCCATTAAATTTCCGGCAGTGAAATCAATTAATTTGACTAAACTAGATTGGAAATGGTTTGGTAAAAGGACTCACTAGCCTTTCGACAAATAGTTGATGGGTAAAATAAACGTTTATGCAAAAAATAAAAAACACAGACATACCTCCCTATTGAAAGTGGTTGTCTTTGTTTCTTTAAGTACATCATTAAAAGAGAAAAGAGATTCCATGTTTTACTTAATTACTTTCACCTATTTACGTGTTATGTACTTCATCCGTCCCATTAAAGATGACCATATTTTTTTTTGGGTTGTCCCATTAAAGATGACCCCTTTTCAAAAAAAGCAAAAATTTAACACATAAAACTCAAAAAGTAGGTGACCACTCAACATTTTATACCTTACAAAAGTCTTTCCTTAATCTCCGTGCCCAAAAAATTGGGATCATCTTTAATGGGACAGAGGGAGTAATTAGTTGGCTGAATGAGCTGGTGCCTCTGCTATTAGATGCCTTTTCTTTTAGGGATAAATGCAAATTAAATCACGAACTTTACCTGAAATTACAATTACAACACGACTTTTGAATCTTTGCAATTAAATACGGCGAACAAAAAACCGCAAAGCGCTGATATAATGGAGCGAATGATCAATATCGAGGCATACATCAAAGTTGCAACAAGAAACGAGGTAGATTGAGGTTCGGTTTGACGAAGAGTGTGACTTGGAAAATCTGGCTTGAGTTCCAATTGCAAAAAATTGAAAGTTCGTGTACTTAATTGCAAAGATTCATAAGTCGTGTTATAATTGCAATTTCAGGTAAAATTCGTGATTTTGATTTGCATTTATCCCTTTCTTTTGACCCCATATATGTTACTAGGTGTTTAATTTCTATTTAGTCAACAATATAGATATAGAACAAATTAATTACAAGGACATTAATAGTTGGGGTTGAAGATTTGATACTCTCACAAGTATATACACCTCACAAATGGAGAATCTTATACGACAGTATAATATCGTCACATGTATTGAAATTCGTGTGCCGCATTAAAATTTGGATCTCAACGCAATAAAAAATCATGAGGTAATTGCAACACATAATTAGATATAAATTTGTATTTGAATTGTGACACAATTCACCGTTAAACTATCACATGCAATTTTTTGTGTTATTATATTTAATTTCGGGCAAATAGCCTGTAAATTACTAAACTTTGTCCAAATTCTCGTTTTACATACCAGCTTTAAAATCGGCGTGTAAATTGCCAAACTTTCATTTTTTTTTTTTTTTTTTTTCTGATTTTGCAACCAACTTGACTCCGGTGAAATCAATGTTGACGTGTCCGACCGAAATTTCTACGTGTTCGACGTCGGCCGATAATTAATACCACATCACATTTAATTAAGGGAAAAATAGCATGTAAATTGCTGAACTTTATCCAAATTCTCATTTTGCATACCAGCTTTAAAAAGTTTGCGTGTAAATTCCCCAAC
>JAYJMF010000017.1:1588917-1600325 GCA_036873715.1 Salvia sclarea
AGAGCGCGGGAAAGCCTACGAATCTCAGCAGTCCAAGGACTCAAGTCGAAGGAAGAAGGAGAAGTACACAACTACACAGTAAATCGAATTTTCTCATTCATTAATAATTCTTCATTACAAAAAGACGACGCTTAAAAGACGTCGCCATCTATATCATTACAAAAAAAAATGGGGGATCAACTGACCCCTGAGGTCGGCTGCGACATCTCCTTCTCCACCTGTTGAGGCTGCTGCTCCACCCGAAGTGGCGAGCCCTGAGCCTCGGGCTCGGGCACCTCCTCCTCCTCCTGCCCCAGCTTGGCCATAGCCTCCTCCAGGACGGCATCGTGATCCACCTTGCACTGGAGGACAGCCTCGGCAGTCAGAAGAGTTGAAGACGAGGCCAATGCCTCCACCACTGGGAAGGCCTCCACGCGCCTACCCAACACCCGAGCATAAGTACTCAGGATGTCTTCCTCCGATACATCCTCATACCCATACTTAGCCTTGTCTAGGGTAGGGATGTCGGCAACCACCTCGTCCAGGGTAGCAGCCACTACGCGGGTGTTCAGCACGCTGGCCAAGTCCGACGCCAGTGCGGAGAATTTCCCTCACCTGGCTATCTTTCCCGCAAAGGCGCGGAGCACCTCCCCCCGCGAGGCCACTAGATCGGCCTCGCTCTTCCTCAGCGAATCCGCCTCCTCGGCGGCCTTCTTCGCCAGCGCCTCGGCCGCAGCCCTCTCTTCTGTTCAGCCTCCGTAGCAGCGGCTTCGGCCCTCGCAGTTGCGGCCTCAGCTACCTCTACCCTCGCTTCGGCAGCCGCCAACCTGCCCAGCAGCTCCTCCTTTTCAGCCTGAGCTGTCTCGCTCAACTTCCTGTAGGACAGAACGCCCTTTCGACGACCTTTACGATGTCGCCCGCCATTGACCCGATCATCGTGGCAACGGCGGAGGCGTATTCCACACCCTGCACCACAAGAATCAGCTCGTAAAACAAAAAAAAATATTAAAAGAAAGAAGATAGCGTCAACGAAAATTTTTACCTCAGGAAACGGTTTCCTCTCGGGCAGAGCCGACAAGCGACGTGGGGGAGAGGTAAAGAGCACCTGAACGTCATCCTCTCCCGAGGAACCCAGCACCTCAGCCGAAGGGAGAGCCTGCGCCTTCTGGCGAGGTGTAGGAACCAACTCCTGCGTAGCCTCGACAGTAACAGGCGCCTTCGAGCTCGGCCCAGCTTTCTTCGCACTCGACACCTCAGGCGTAGTCTTCTGTTTCTTTGACGGCCTAACAGAGGCCGAGGCTGGCGGAGTCCTCTTGGGAGCACCGAACTTCACTACATAATAAAAAAAATAGTTTAAATACTACAACAAAATAACATCTACATACAAAAAAAAAAAAAACTAAGACGGGGCCTCACCCTTCATCGCTTCGGCCGGATCATAAGGGCTCAGCCCCAAACTAAACATTTCGGCCTCGGTGAACTCCTCGTCCATTTCGCCGAGTTTGCGCATCTTCTCCTCAAGCTTGCCGAAGTCCCTACTCACAGGGAAATCAACCACCTTATCGGCTCTCCAAGCGAACTGGGGTACGCCCACATCATCAGCACGGCAGAAGAAGAGCCTCTTCTGCCAGTTGGAAATTTTGCTCTTCGTCTTGACCTTGAAGCCTAGACGAGGTGACAAATAAAACCAGTCCTCGCTTCTCTTAAACTGGAAAAATTTAAGTATAAACTTCAACGACGGGCGAAAGCCGAAGCGACCCGCTACCAGACACAGACCTATCAATTGCCTAAAAGAGTTCGGCATGATCTGAGCTAAAGGAATACCGAACCTCTTTAACAGGTCGGCATAGGCAGGATAAAGAGGTAGACGGAGGCCGCACTTCAGACAATCCTCGTATATGGTCACAAACCCAAAGGGGGGTGCCAAGGCCCTATCCGACGACCGGGGTTCAATCAAATGGACAGAGTTAGGAATATGATGCAAATCGGCCGTTTCCTGAATTTTACGAATTTTTAGGACAGAGGCAACCTCCCCAACCTTACCCAAAGACTCAACAATGGGAAATTTAACCATGGTGCCAAAGGGCTCAGTCGAGTCGCTATAAAATGCACTACACCGAGTATAATCCCCACAAACAGGGTCATATCCAATTTCCGGCAACGGCGAAACCGCCAGAGAAGAAGAAAGGGCATGAATAGAAGAAGAAGAAGAAGAAGCGCTGTCATGGGGCTCGCCCCCAGACCCACTAGACCTAAGCAACGATCGAGAGTGGGAAGAAGACTACAAAGACATTACTTACTTTTGAGTTAAAAGTCGAACGGTCGGAGCAAACAATGATTTGCAGCGGCGAAAATTCCGGCGACAAAGCAGCGAGAGGGTTTCCCGAGAAAAAGGTGAAAAGTTATTTTTTAGAGAATGAGAATTTGAAATGAAGTGTGAAATGACAAGAAACAACGTATTGAGGAAGATATCCCCTCAACGCACGATGATTCGGTTTCCCCCGCAAAATCGCCGTATCCTGTGACGACACGTGCCAGCGCAGTAACCCCCACGCGCATCAACCACGCGCCCACTATCACATCTCAGCCCCATCACCACCACACCTAAGCACTACTAATAACCTCGTCTATAAGACGATCCATGCTCACGCATGTCACTACGAAGCCGAACTCAATTGCTTCGTCACAAAAAAAAAAACACACAGTTCGTAGCCACACAAGTAAATAGCGAAGCAAGGCTACTTCGACGACGTCAGACAACTTCAGCTCCGAACAAAACACAACGTTCCACGACTCAAGCAGTTCGGCGTTTCAACAACAAAGCATCGTATCCTCACCTACCCATCTTTTGGGGAGGGGGGGGGATATGATAGGATATTGGCCCAGATGCCAAGCCCAAGTCAACAAAGGTAAGCCCAGACAGAAGGTAACAACCCATTGACCTCGGCCCATTGGCCCCGGCACACCGACAATGGCCCAACAAGTGACCTAAAGCCATGAACACTCTAGAAGCCCAAATGAAAGCATGGATAGGCTCGGATCACCTGAAGATAAACACGGAAAATCAAGGTGAAACTCAAAGCCAAATCCCACTAGGGGAAGACATCGAGTGGAGATCTAACTCTCCAAGAACTCGGTCTCCTCATCTATAAATAGAGGCTAAAACGATAGAAAGGGATTCATTCATACTCTTGTACTCTCTCTTGCATACTGGTAATAAAGGCTCTCTTTCTCGCTCCGTGGACGTAGATCTATCCCCATAAATCGAACCACGTTAAATCTCTCGTGTCCTGTTTGCGTTCTCTTAACTTATTAACTACCTCACGAAAACCAACTCGATCATCCACTATTACGTTAATTAAGTAGATGTATGACATAACACAAATCTTAGAATTTAAATTTTCATAGGATATATATATTTTTCTAAACTATTGATATTGCCACTTGTCTA
Organism: Salvia sclarea; assembly: GCA_036873715.1. NCBI lineage: Eukaryota > Viridiplantae > Streptophyta > Magnoliopsida > Lamiales > Lamiaceae > Salvia > Salvia sclarea. The sequence goes on from JAYJMF010000017.1 coordinate 1,592,348, forward strand.
TCATTTACATACGAAATAGAAGATATTACATATATATGAAATGGAATATCCAAACTCGTATTTGCGCTACTACAAGTTGGGATGGATACTATGGTTTTGTGATAGCACCCCCAAAGAAATTAATGATTCACTTTAATGAATTGAACACTTACACATGAACTATTCATATAAGAGGCGCACTTGTGTGTGGGCGACTGGGCGCCCCAACCCTCAGGTTCAGCCGGACCGGACCGGACCAATCTGGTTCGGCTAGTCCGTTTTTCTTAAATGCCTTGTAAAGTTGATTGCCATCTTTATAATTAAAAAAAAAAAAAAAAAGTAGATCGAACAGGCCGAATCGGGTCGGCCGCGTTTTGTGTATAGGACTAACCATACGCTCGGCCCTACACAAACAATTCTGTTCATATAATACGTACGGAAAAAATAAATACATAGCCTTTTAAATGCAATAAAGTATAATTACATTAAACTTCAATGTAAGTTAACAACTTCATTCGCATTCGCTGATTGAAATGATCACAGTGACGTCCATTAATGTGTTTTTGTTAAACTTTTAATTATAAATACAAGCATAATTTGTTATCTCTATCGATAGTCAAAACTTCTAATGATTTAACTTTTTATTGTCTCATATAGTATGCTTGATATATAGCCGGGGTTTGAATTTAAGTGAAATCGGTTCTCTCTAAATTTTGTAAATGCGTTTTTCTTTTCTTTCTTAGCAACTATGCTAGTATTCGAAACATGATAAAATATTTTATTTCATATTATTATTTGGGAAACTCGGGGTAGCGTTTATATCCCTGACTTCTAGTTGATGATCGATATGATGCGGTGGAATTAGTGTTGAAAAATAGTTATCATTATCATTCCACTCAAATTTGTCTTCCAGTTTGCATACTTCAACTATTTAGTGAATAATATTTGGCAGAACTATAAGAAGGTAATAAGTGAAATAGATATATATTACTAAAAAAGGTTCATAATTAAGTGAGCAACAATATAAGTAATGTGACAAGTACGAAATTTCAATGATTTTTTTGAAAATTGATAATTGTTTGTATATTTGGATGAAATTGCAGAAAAATGGAGTGACTATTAAAAATACTAGACTTAATTCGTCGGATTAAAGTACATCTTGATATGAGTTTGTATACGTAGTCGAAAATTGTGCATGAATTGGAGCTCAAATGAGAGAGAAAGCGTCTGAACAAAGCTCGAGAGCTTCAAAGGTCATGCGACCATGGTCGCTACTATGTTTTGGAAGTCCACAAAGTTTCAAACTGCCAACCGCGGATAGGCACATCATGACCGCCTTAGCTATTTCTACTACTATAATACAAAAACATGTAATATATGGTAGGTAGAATAATGGAAATATACAAGAAGAATAAAATAATCAAAAAATTGATAACCGATGCAAAAGTTAAATTCTCTCCTTGAGTGTATTGTCCACTTAAAGTGAATATCAAATATTACACGTTTTCGTATATACTTCCAGCCAAAATTACTCCAGGACGCCTCCAAAACACCCAATGCGAAAAGTGCGACGTGCACGGATGGCGCAAAGACCTTCTCCGTAGGAATTGGGTTAGCCATGAAGATACTCAAAAGCCACTGGGGCACACCATAAAGGGCTTATAAGTGGTTTCAAGCTTCCTTGTTTTTCATATGTGGGAATTGGGATACTCCACTCTCTCCTTTAGTAACTAGTCAATTTTGTGTATTAATTGTTCTTTCATTTTAACTTGGATTTTAACAATTAAATACACTAGATTATCATACACAAAATATAGATTCAAAATCTACAAATCAATTCTATTAATTCGCAATGAAATTACCATAACAAAATACAGATTTAATTACGCTATATAATCCAATTTTTCAACAAAATATAGATATACAAAGTACTGAATTAGTAGGTCGAGCATGGTATTGTATAAGAAATCTTGCTTTTAAGAAGTCCGAAATAGCGGACTTCGACCAATAAAAATAGTTTTGGATGACATAAATCCATGGACACAAAGATTATCCAAATGGGATGCCGTTAAAGCCCACGACGTATTTTGTAACAAAAAAAATGAAGTAGTATAAAACATGGGAGCGTATATCATTTTACACACATAGGCACGCTTCTACGCAATATCAAGATGCGGTTTCGTTGTATATCATTTTGATGTCCTTTTCATGAGCAATCCATATCTTACAAGCTTAATTCCCAATTGTTAATTCATAGTACTATTGTTTAAACAATATAATGCATTTTTTTTACATAACCACTTTTTTCAAAAAATTCAACCTTTTTGCCAAAGCTTAATTACAAGCATCCACTTGAATCTTCTGTCATGTATTACTTAGGGATGTAGCTAGACTTATGGTTTGGGGGGCGAAACCGCCCCCGAGCCGAATTTTTTGGGCCATGTTTTGAAAAATATATTGAAAATCTAAGTTTTTACATGATATTTTTAAAAATATATTTAAATTATGAGCTTTTATATAAAAACACTTTTACATGATTTTTTTTATACAATTGTTTCATCATTTATAAACTACAAAATTGAAAGGAAATCATATTACATATATCCCATATTCATCTCCAAACAAACTCGTTTCTCTAAAAAACAATCAAAAAATTAATTGGGCATAATAAACGTAATTCTTTGTTCCGTTGTTGCTTCTGCCTCCTGCAGCCTCGTTTCCTTCTTTTTAATTGGGCATAATAAAATAGGGGTACAAATCTAATTATATTAGTAATAAATAACAATATATAAAAAAATAAAAAAATTTGGGGTACAACTATACCCCCTTATCATCACATAGATCCACCACTTAATAAGATAGTCGTATATTTGAATCTGACCAAGATCTGATCTATGACATCAAACTTTTCGTTCTAAATTAATTTAGCTACACGTATAGTCGTCATTTCTATCTGAAACTGGAAATAACATTGGATTTATTTTCAAAAACAAACTTGCAGGATTGATTGTGATGGAAGTATAATTTTGTTGATATGATTAATGTTGAAGTGTACCTCACGGTAATGATAAACCAAAACAATGTCCCTCTTTCTAAATTAATTTATTAAATCTGGGACTTTTTTCACTTAAATCAAGATCATGCTAACGAGGTCGAATTTAAGTGGTGGGACTAAATTATTAAAAGTCTATAAATCTTGATCTTAATATTAAATTCAATTATTTTCTAAAGAAATATTAAATTCAATTAAACAAATCAATCAATCATTAAGTTGATTCTTTATAACAAATATTTACGCAACATAAAACAATGGTTACCAGTTTCGAACATAGTGACATGTTTGATAAGTTCATTTAAGAAAATTAAGCTGTCCCAATTTTTTTGGGAACATATACAAATGAAGAAACAAATTATGGTTATGAAGTTATGATTAAACTACAATATATAATCATATTGCAATTGCATTGCTATTTACCAGACGAACTGGGCTTGGTTAAGGGCGAGAATGCGAGATAGTGGACCTAATGGGTCTATTGTGGCCCATTTATTGAAAAGGTTATCTTTGTATTTCTCTTGTAGGAGCGAATGTAATGCGTGATGAAAATGAAAGGGAGAGTCATGCCATATTCACAATTAAATTATGACAAATATTCTGTTAGGCCGGCAGTATGAATTGGTATTTTATTAAATATATATTGATACTCTATATGAATGAACTGTGTTTTAAATGGTACTTTATTTAATATAAAATGGTACTACGTGTATTAGTGAATGATACTCCGACCTAATAGAAACGTGCCTCATTAATTATTTACATATTACTTTCCAAAATATTACTTATTTGTAAATAACCATAGATTTATCTAAAAAACATATGCCATTGTTCATTGGGTGGTGAAATTAGATAAGAACTAACATCTAAGTTGCAGTGGAGCTACATGCAATTCCAATCTATTTATGGTTTACTAAATTAGATACAGCTAATAAAATAGCCATTTTTATATGAAAATAAAAATTAGTTATTCATATAAAAAAGATAAAAGATTATCTTTTGTTACTATTTCATCTTATTTTTTAATTAAGTTCATTTAACTCTTGAATTCAAAATGAAACCTAACTTCACTCTTGGATTTAGGTATAAAATCATGAGTTGTTTTTCTTTGTCTCTTGAATTATGTATATAATGGGCAATTCATGAGCAACTCCTCTTGAAATGATCACAAACTTTAAAGATTCTCAAAGCTAAGAACAAAGTAGCTTATGTTTATCTTTTTTATCCTAGTATCTACTTTTTTTTTTATCTTTTGCAATATCGAAATGATTAATTTGATACATTTTAAATTTATTATAAAGTATAGTCAGAAAAAAGTTTTAAAATGAATTTCACTAATATTATTAGTTCTGGGAATGAAAAAAAGAAAATGGTATATTGTTGGGCAGAAGATAGAACAAATTTCAGTTAGAAAAAAGGCCCAATAGTAGAGGCCCACGTGTCCCCTCCCGCCAAAATCCACAAAATCTGAAAGCAGTTATATGCAGAAGACACAGAAACAGCAGAGAAGAGCTATGGCGTCTCTGAAACTACTCCTTCCACTTCTCCTCTTCTTCCTGCTTTCTGACGCCGACGCCCAACCCTCTCCGTCTCCGCTACCTCCTCCGACTCCGACTCCGCCTCCTCCCCTCGGCGATGCGGTGGAGACTCTGGCGAACTCTGGGTACGTGGCGATGTCATTCACCCTCCAATTCCTGAGCTCCGCCGCAATCGCCCCTCTGACCATCTTCTCCCCTCCCGACGCAGCCTTCTCCGCCTCCGGTCAGCCCTCCCTCGCCCACCTCCTCCTCCACCTCTCCCCCGTCTCCCTCTCCCCCGCAGCCCTCCTCTCCTTCCCCTTCTCCACCCCTATCCCCTCCCTCTCCCCTTCCAAACACCTTATCATAACCTCCATCCAATCCCAAAAGATCTCCATCAACAACGTCGCCGTCTCCGGCGTCCCCCTCCTCGACGACGGCTTCCTCGTCGTCTACGCCGTCGACGACTTCTTCGACCTCAATTTCACCCTCCCATTCCCCATCCCCACGCGACTCAACCCCAGGCCCCAATTCCTTCAGTGCACCAAGCTCGAGGCCGCCTCCCGATTCCGCGCCGCCGCTGGCGTTCTGAAGTCTAGGGGCCACTCCATCATGGCCTCCTTTCTCGAGCTGCAGCTTCTTGGGTTCCTCGACGATCGAGGCGGCGACGATTGGACCGTTTTCGCGCCCGCGGATCAAGAACTGGTGGAGTTTTCTGGGGATTTTCTTGAGTACTCCTCGCTGCTCACCAGGCACGTGGCACCCTGCAAATTGGGGTGGCTTGATATTCAGGAGTCCGACAGCGCCACGGCAGCGATCTTGAATGTCAAGGGCTTTGCTCTCAATATCAGTAAGAGTGGAGACGGTGAGATGCTCATGGTGAATGGGGTTCAGATTGTGTTTCCGGATATGTATGAAGGTGAGAGGCTGGTCATTCATGGGATCAAAGGGGTCATTCCGCTGCCGGAGCTTGAGGCAGAGGACGACCTGCCGGAGGAGTTTCCGGCGCAAGACAGCTGAGCAAAGATGTTACTTTTACTAATTCTCTATTTTCCTAATTCAATAAACAGATTGCCATTGTTGAGGTCATTAATTCTCTGTTTTACTAATTGAATAAACAGATTGTCAGCATTTGTGGTTATATTCTACTTGTGTATTCTTTGTGTCAAATGAGAAATTGGTTTCAGGAATCAAGATTGTGGTTGAAATGCCTCAATCTTGGGAGACGGAAGGCAAGAATATAGCCTTATGAGTTCAATAATTTAATTAGTGTAGGGCAAAAGAGATACAAAATCTAAATTCAAATCAACCGACAAAAGGGGATTTCCTCAGGTTCTCAATTTTGTGAGCAAAGATGACAACAATGTCTTGTTTCCCCTCTTTAACAAGAAACCGCTTCAGCTGCTTAAACATGCGATCTGGAGGCCTCATGCCCATTTCCAGCATCTCATGGAAATATCTGCAAGCAGCATCAACCCCATTCTCATTGCATAAGCTATCAATTAACGCAGAAAACATGTGCATTCCCGGGAGCACGCCCCGTGCCTTCATCTGGCCCCACACCTGCATTGCCATATCTGTGCGCCTTTCGTTGCAGAACATCCTCACCATGATCTCGTATGTGCTCACGCTCGGCTCACACCCCATCTCCCCTTTCATCCTCTGAAATACACCATATGCCTCCTCCCTTCTCTGAAGTTTTATGAGATGATGCAGAATTATATCATATGTTCGCGTGTTAGGCCCGACACCACATCTCCTCATCTCATCAACTACCCTATGAGCATCATGCATCCTACATGATTTGCAATAAGCACCCACCAAAGCATTGTAAGTGGGAGCCTTGACATCACAGCCGCTGCTCTTGCATAGCTCGTAGAACTTGACAGCTTCTTTTAGCCTCTTTTCGGACCCCAAACCATTTATCAAGGTGCAATATATATGAGGCGTTGCCTTGATGTTCTTCCCTTCCATCTCATGGTATAATCTCACAGCAGCATCATACTTTCTTCCTTTGCAATAAGCATTTATCAGAATCCCATAAGTCACAACATCAGGCTCAAAGCCATCCTCGTTCATCTCACGAAAAACCTCATCAAGCCTTAAAAAGTTGAATAATTGACCCCAGCCCTCTAATAGAATCGTGTATGATTTTATGTTGGGAATAAACCTCGTGTTCTTCCATTTGTCAAACACCATTTGGGCCCTCTCAACTTGCCTGGATTTGCTCAATGTGTCGAGCAATCTGTTGTAATCCTGCAGCTCAGGCTTCATCCCATACATACTCTCCATCTTTTCAAAAGCCTCTATCGCCTCTTTTACCCTCCTCGCCCTCGCCAGCCTCCGTGAAATGAGAGCAAAAGTGTCAGCACAAAGCAGGCCTTTCTCTTTCATCTCATCCACCAACAACCACACCATTTTGAACTGTTTGATTTTCCCCAATGACTCAATTAGACAGTTGTAGCACTCTGAACTGGGCTGAAAGCCTCTTTTCTTCTCTGCCCAACGGAAAAAGGACAGCGCCATGGTTCCACCATTGTTCAATCTCTTTAACACTTCAAGAACAACATTTGGAGACAGACAGTCAGTCGAAGTAGCGGAATTCATGGCGGCTTCTACATTTCGAGAGCTCCCAATTGCAGATACTAGCTTGCAGATCACTTCTGCTTGTTGGGCGGTTTCAATATCTGCTTTGGATCTATCTTGGGCATTTTTACAAACAGTTACCGCCCTCTCTGGAACATTGAAAAAATTGTGTCTTTGAACAACAAAGATTGGGGATTTTTGCGAGAAATGTACTTGTAACAAAGGATTTGAGGGAAATAGGGTATGATTTTGGTCATACACGAGTAATATGTGGCTTTTTGTGGGATTAAATTGTGTGGAAATTGAAGAATAAAGTGGTGTGTGAGAGGGTTTTAGTAGGCATTTCGTTACTTTTCTCCGGAAATTTGTGAGATGCATTGGAAGAAATGCAGTGACTGAAGTGAGGAGAGTGGGAGACGAAACAAATTAGCCGGGTAATACAAATTGGGGATTTGCAGAGTATAAAGATGGAATTCAATTTTGCTTTAGCCAATTAATCTAGTACTATGTTATATCAAACCCTAATTTAGGATACCCACCTTTTGGGATAGTTTTCTTTCAAGCTGCTATAGTTTGATAGATATATTTAATTTAATAATTTTATTTATTTTGATAGTATAAGTGAAGATTTATTTTTGTGTCTAAAATATCTTTAAATTAGTATGACGTTTTCTAATTTTGAGATACACAGTAATTAGTAACAAAATCTTCGATTTATTGCAATTGTAAAACTCCTATAATATTAAGGAAAAATATCAAATTAAATCCTAAACTATGTGGTTTGTACCAAAAATATCATGAACTTTCAATAATATCAATAAAAGACCTAAACTATTGATATTGT
>JAYJMF010000017.1:1606444-1616900 GCA_036873715.1 Salvia sclarea
AGAGATATATGTTAGTATTTGATTTTATTTGATTATTTACTTCCTTTCCAAGTAATTAGTAGTATTATAAATAGGAGTTATGTTTATGTATTTTGGGAGTTGAATTGATTAATAAAAAAGTTAGGGTTTATTTCCCCTTTATCGTGTTCTTCCGGGTATTCAATAGAGAATCAACGGATTTTCACTTTATCTGCGTTTGCTTTCGGTATTCTTTAAATCAACAAAGTTATTCGTTTATTATTACTTCACGCTTCTCGCTGCATCACTATGCACCTTCAGGGCACTCACGCATAAGAATTTGAGTTTTTAAATACTTTGTTCATAATTTTAATTTTAACCCGCATGTTGCAAAAGTTGAATTAGCTTGACAAATTTGCAGATAAACGATGATATTTTGGTGGAAGGTGACCATCTATTTATTGTATATTTAATATTCAAACCATAAACTCTATATACTTAACCGGTTAACCCCATATTTAATTATAACGTTTTAGCTAACTACTAACAAATAATGTTATTTATAGAATTGTCAGTCAACTTCAAAAATTTAGACTCAAGTACGAAGGCAATGGCAGAAATTAATAATTAACTTCGTAAAGTATCTAAATATTTTATGGTGCAAACCTATTGTTGAGATTTTTAGATAATTATGGAGTTATGCGCGTGATTAGCATATTTTCAGTCTATAAATATGGTGCTGCAAAATCACGAAAGATTTGATACGAGATATATAGATGGATACGCATCTTGTAACGTATGTCGAGGAGCTCGTTGGTATATCCTTTTGAAAATATGATTTCCTAACTTTGAGATCTTCTTATTATATTTGTTTTAAAATTAAGATCTAAAACAAAAATTCTTTAGGGGGCAAGCCTATATTTCTTCCTCAAATCAATCCATGTTTAATTGGAAATCTTGATGATAAGCATTATTACTTTACACTAGTTGACTCAACGCACGCACCTAATGTGAATCTCTTGATGGTTATATAAACTATAAAAATATTAGATGGAATACATAATAAGCATTAAGCAGTATCTAACTAAAGTCGCTACGATATTTTTTCTTTTTTCGATGTTTTTAATTTTCATTCATTTGTATCTGAAATTGTTCAACTATAGACGAGTTGACTTATACTTCCAAGTGGTTTACACATTGGAAATAATTTTCAATGATGCCACGTTCCTTACAATACGTATTATAAACTAGATCTTTGTTGAATATATTGTTGTCCGAATTTACAAGATTTTATTTGTCGTGTTAACTTATATATTCCGTTACAGATTAATTGAGCAATTCGGTCACGGTAGATTATCTATTATTCTTTACAATCTTTACACAAAAAGGAAAAATATTGAATTTAAATCTTAAATCGATAATTTTTAGTCATTCAGATTTCAGACCATAAAATTAAATTTATAAAATTTGATAATAACTACGGGTCAATGTTTCTATCTATCATATCAATATTGAAGTATACAATCATACAAATACGTATTGATATTTTAAGAAATCTATATGAGCATTGATATTTTAAGAAATCTTTATATTTCACCCCTTTTAATGCACATTGTCTTTAAAAAATTTATATGTATGCTATTAATATCGAAACTGTCACTAAAAATATGTGCACACTTTAATTTAAAAAATTTATCTAACCCGCAAAGTGAATATACTATATATTTGAAAAACAAAAAAGGGTGAGAAAAAGGTTGCAACAATAATTGTATCCGCGAATTGAGAAATGTGGATGAGGACTCGTAACAGTAATTCATAGGTGCAAATGCAATACGCATTTACGGATTCTGGGTAGCCGATAAGCATGAAATGGGCCCCACCAGCTACTTCGGGTACCTTAATTTTAGGGCTTATTACTTACTCCATATTTTAATGGCCATCTCTCTATCATTTATTTGTCACTATTTTTATTTGGATCGATTTTTAAAAAAAATGTTATTTTTTAAAAAAAAATTATAGTATTAAATTTTACGTAATTCGCAATACTCAATACAATATTTAAAGTTATTTACTTCATTTACTGCCAATCATATTCTTAAACTTTGATAAAATACCTAATAGGTGCGGGTTCAAGAGGCATCTGATATATTCATGGGTTGTTTCGTGGGTAGAATTTGCTATCCATTTAATTCGTGGTTATGGGTATGGATAGTTACTATCCATACTTGTGAAACCCATATACCCGCGGAAAATACCCGGCAATTACCTGCTAAAATACTTGTGAATTACCCGCTATCCATTATTTGTGAATTTGAACTTTGATAAAATATATCGATTTAATTTCGTTATTTGTGGATTTGACTTTGATGAAATATGTGGATTTGAACAATGTATTTTTTTCATAATTTTTATTATTATTTTAACTTCAAATTATTATTCGTGAATAATGGATACCCACAGATAGTGAGTATCCATCCAATGGCGGGTTGGTGGATATCCAACGGGTAACGGGTGATGGGTACCCAATGGATGGTGCATTCGCAAGTACCCGCCACCCAGTGAATACTCATGGGTGGCAGGTTTGAGAGGGGTTTGGTATCCATCACGGATTCATGGGTGGTCGTGGGTGTGACTTTGGCTCGTCAATAAGAGTATGAATAATCACTATACACACCCGTTTACCGGATTTGCCATCTTTAGTTATAGTAGTGAAGAATCTTGGTCCTCGAGTAATTGCGCTTTGTCTGTTTCATTTGTTGTTTACTAATGTATTTCTATTTTAGGAGAAATCTGCGAGTATTCAATCCCAATAATTTCTTTTTAAGTCGAATAGACTAATATATTTAATTGATGGAACTGAATAAATAGCACCCAACTCCTTCGATCAATCAAATTTGATTTGAGGACTCGTTTTAGTATGAAATATAAGATGAGTGATAAGATTGACTCATGCGTCTTGTATAATATAATATCATTTTTGTTACTATATATTAAAATATTATAAATACACAATTTATCATTTGATAGGATACATTACATTTAAATATAATTGAAAATTTTATTACAATTACAATTTGTATTATGTATACCATTTTTCGCTTGGTTAATGGTTTACATATTTAGACAATCCTTATATACTACTAGTACTAAAATTTTTGGACTTTGGTTTGCAAAGGTCGGTTTATTTTGTACTTCCCATATATACAATATATTAGAGTATTATTATATGGATTCCTTATAAAAACATCCATTTTGTATTATACAAGCTATACATATCAAATGGGCTATGGGTAATTAAATTAACACATTATATTCTTCATTTTTCTTAAGATGCGACCTACAAATCATATTATGAATTAAATATACAATTTTTTTTTGAATAATTCGCATAATAATCAATCTAGTATATAGCCAAGTGATATATAGTGACTTTTGATCATTATATTATATGTATTTTTATTAATATATGTCTTGCAGTTCAAAAAACCACTATATTTGGAAAAGGGACACAAATACCATTGTCATTGGTTGATAGTGTATTAACTAGCGATACATAATACAATGGGCTACATTAATTAGTTCACATGTAACAATGCGCCCTTTTCAATCAAACTTCTCAAATAAAAATCTAAATGGTACTAGCTGATCGCATAAGATGGTAGGCAAGATTGAACATTTGGCATATTCAAGTTCCATTTGGATCCTCTGTCCCAACATTATACGTGTTCCACTCATATTATACTATTAAAATTATTATTATTATTTTAATAATATGTATTATATAAATAAAAACTTTATAATGTACATTACAAACAGAATAAAGCTTGAAAACGTATAGTATATCATAATTATGGAACAATATGCCCTAATAATCCAATACTAACTTAAAATTGAAATTAAAGGCTGAAAAAGATACTCCCTAATTGATTACAATTAATCCTAATAAATAAACACAAAAAATAATACTAAAACTAAAATTTCTTTTGAAAGACAAGCAAGAGACGGGTGGGAGCACCCAAAAAATGGAATAGAAAATCACCTATAATTAAACTCCAATACCAATACTTTATTTCACAACAAATGCATGCATCATAATATTAATATATTTATATACATGTGACGTACACTGATAAAATAAAACAGTATAAATAAATAAAAACAGCATGTGTGGTGAAACAATAGGGGAACAAATGACATGTGCCATCTCATATATATAGAGGATTGACTCTGCAATTCTATCCCACATTGTTTAATTGATGAACCACTTTCCTATAGGCTTGGAAAACACTCAAAGGGTTGCAACTTGCAATAATACATGCAGCCCCTTTTTCAGACAAATAATTAAGGTTTTATATACTTGTAATTGTTTAGAAGTGAACTATAATTTAGGAGTTTATGGGTTCTGTTTGTCTACTTGTAAGAACTAAGAGGTAAGGGAAGGAAGTGGCATGGAAACAAGTGGGGCACAGAATTTTGTGGGCCTCCATGTGTTTGTATTTGTGTTTGCTTGCATACACAAATTGTATTTATTTTATAGAAGAATAATGTATTAATTAGGGGTTATTGCACCTAAATACACTAACTTTGGTCAAATTCAGGTTTTGCACATGATTTTTAAAATCAGTTTGTAAATACACAACCTTTGATGTTGTTCTGATTTTTAACACCGACATGTTTTCCGATGTAATAGAAAATCAATTTTTATGTTTGTTTTTGAACAAAACGACTTCATTTTGTAAATTTCGGCATTCATAGTGTCAATTTCGTCCTCCAACTCAACTTCAACTTCACCTAAAAATAGACTCGTGTTAAAAATCAGAATGATGCTAAAGGTTGTGTATTTACAATCCGATTTTAAAAGTCATGTGCAAAATTCGAATTTAGCCAAAGTTCGTGTATTTTGACATAATGACCCCTACTAATTACCTGTTATTTCAAGTAAGTGGAAAAAGAACATATCGAACATTAATTTGGCCTAAATAACCCCTACTAATTACCACCAAATTAATTATACCAATAACAATTTTTAAAGTATTAAAAACAAAATAAGTATCCATAAAAAATAATATTGATTTGGCCTAAATAAAATTAGTGTTCACAAGAGAGGTGATTACGGATTAATCAGCATATCATTACTCTCATGTTATACTCCATATATTTACTTACTTGGTAGCAAATATTATTTTGTTGTCGAGTGATAATACTCGCATTATATTTGTAAAGGGAATGCGTATTCGTCCATCTAGTGTTGTAGATATATATAATTTTAACTAAAAATAGTATGGCATGCCGATTTGTTTTGACAGTTCTATTCATTAGTGATTATTGCATGTGGCTTGTTGCATTAAAGACATAAATTTAGTAGCAAATCATGTCAGGTCTTATACTAATTAAAGTATACTTCATCAGATTTATAATATGATAAGTCTATATATATATACTTTTCTATTTCATCTCACAATAGTAGATCATTTAATGTATTTTTCGAAAGATCATAAAATACTGTGCATCCAATTTAAACCAATTTGGATTTTGCACATAACTATTAAAATTTATAATAAAATACTTCAACTTAAGAATTTTCTGTTTTTTTCACACGGAATTCAATTGCCCACGAATTAAACATGAGTTGTTGGTAGCCCAATTTGCAAACACGATCAAGACGTCTTCCAGTTCATGATTTAAGGACCTATGATTTGAATTTGAGAAATTGAGTTTGAAGGTTGCGATCAATTTGAGTTTAATTAATTAATTAATAAGACGATCCTTTTGTAGTCTTTACTCTAGTAAAAGACAGTTCAAAAATTTAACTAATTTATATGAAGCAATGACGAGTTGAAATTAAATTTTATGTCGGTATATTTATGACAATTATAAAATATGAAAAACATTAAAGTGAACGAAATATTCATTTTAGGGAAAGAAATAAAATATTGTAATTTGTAATGCCATGCGATGTAAAATAGAATATTGTAGATGTTTGAATGGAATTAAATATAAAATGAAATAAAGAAAACAAAAAAAATATAGGTATATATGCTTGCATCAGCTGATCAGCATATGTAATGCTTTTTTTATTAAATTTAATTAATAGTAGGATTTATTCTCCTTTCCCGTATCAAAATTTGTATTCACATTTTCATATTTGTAGCCCCCCTAAGGCCTAAAATATAATCGGTTCTATATTGATTGAAAGAATTATTATTCTGATAAATTAATACTCTGTATGTCCAACTAGTTTGAGTTATATTTCTTTTTAAATATTCTTAATCAAAATTTGTATTCACGTTTTCATTTCCTTTATAAGATATATTTATTATTCATGCACACAATTTTTTTTTAAATATATATATATATATATATATATAGGGTTAGGTTAATGGGAGAACCATTATTAAAGTGAGAACGGAAGAAGCAGAAAAGTTTAGAATCCGCGTTGAAAATTTATGAATCTGCCAGATAAATTTGTGAATCCGAAAACACGGAAAAAAAATATAATTTTCGTAGCTCATGGGATTCAAGCCCAATGAAAAAATCCGTGTTTTTGGATTCACAAATTCACCCGACGGATTCATAACTTTTCAGGTTCTCCCGTTCTCACTTTAAAAGTGGTTCTCTTTTGAACCTTTCCATATATATATATATATATATATATGTCATGTCAGAAATTGTTACAGCATCTTGGCTGTAGCATGTAACGAAACAAGGAGCTTTACCACCTTGTCGCTTTTTTTGTGATCCAATACCAAGCCATCAGAAAAATAGTTCGATATTATTTTTTCATCGTAATGCACATCACATTAAATTATCTTAGTCCTGCAAGGTTCCAGTCTTAGAATTTTTTCAGAATCCGAGCATCTTCAGTTCATTTTGTGCAAGCCTTGTACTAAGAAATGTTGTTCTCTAGATTCGGGAAGTTCTGTGGAATAGTGACCACTGAATCCTTTGCTGCATCTGCGATGGGCCTAACTGTTGGTGCTATGGTTCCAACCACTGAAGCAGCTCTGGCATTAGGACCATCTTTTATGACTGTTTTCATTGTATTTGGAGGCTACTACGTCAATGCAGAGAACACACCGATCATCTTCCGCTGGATTCCTCGTGTTTCTCTTATCAGATGGTAGCTTCATTTGTGATTTACGTCTTACTTTGTTGTATTTTCTTGAGATTAACTCTTCCCTTCCTGAATAATTATAATCAGTTTTAAGCGTGCCTATTTATATGTTCAGGGCATTTCAAGGGCTTTGCATCAACGAATTCAGCGGGCTTCAGTTTGACCATCAGAACTCCATTGACCTTCAGACTGGTGATCAAGTGAGTGAAGCATTCTATTTAACACTGTATTATTGTCTTACTTTGGTGAGAAAAATGCTTGGTCTGAGCTGAATAAGTTTCAGTGTCTTCTTCTGTGATTGGCTTCCTCTTGCTTTCTGTGCTGAACTGCGTAGTCTGCCTTGCGCAGTTGCCTGTACTCTAACATGATGTTGTGGTTCTCAATTTCGAATTTTATTTTGCTACCTAAACTTGGAGGGGAATTACATTTCTCAAAGTTCCTCATTCCACCACATACTCTCATTTGTGTGCTACCCGTGGGATGCAGTTGGTGATATCTTATGTTTTTCCCCATTATCCTGATGCCTGTTCGATAATCTGGACTTTCCCCATTTTAAACCCTCTTCTGCAGGCCCTTGATCGACTTTCTTTTGGAGGCAGTAGCATCAAGGACACAGTGGTTGCTCAAAGTAGAATACTACTATTTTGGTATTACACCACTTACCTTATGCTGGAGAAAAACAAACCCAAGTACCAACAACTTGAGCCACCTCCTCGTGATCAAGTACAAATACCAGTAAAACTCGAGCCTCTTGAAAGTGAAACCGAGGAACCATACGAACCACCCGAATCTCCCCTCTCTGAGCAAGGTAAACCCGACCAGCAACTTCAATCTCCTCCCTCTGAGCCGCTTAATCTATTTGGCCTAGACGGTCTGTAAATTCCTTGGACTGCAATAATCTTAATGCGAGATATGCTACTTGCTATTATTTATCTCGTACAGGTGCAGAGTCGGAGGCGATACCTGCACAATAAAGAAGGTAGCACTATTTTATAACATAATGATAGTGAAATTGGTAGCACTGATGGTAGTGTACTCAGAATTCAGAAACTCATCAAAGCTTAAGCACTGCATCTGCGATGGATTTTTTTCAAGTATTCTCATCCGAGCATCTTTTCTCTATCCATGTTCATCTGAATTTCTATAGTTTTGGTAATACCAGCTTAATGCAGATAATTTTTCCTCTATCAATTAAATTCAGATGTCGAGTTTCCCGAAAATATATATATCTCTTCTATTGTTTGAAATATATATGCCGTTTTTCAAGTTTCCTTCTGAGTCCTAGATAGGTGAAATTTTGATAAGGTGCAACGTGCTATGCTTTTTGGGAACTAGTATTACGTATGAGGGTTTTTAATCATCATTATAAGAGAAGAAAATGTAGGAGAAAAATATATTAGTATTCTAGCAGTCCATTTTTTTTTGTATTCCATGTTTTTTAGGGGATTATAAGATTTTTTTTATCACATCAATACTCCTAATAATATATCATGAATTGTACTGAAAAGAAAGAAAAAATTATAGCAGAAAGTTCCCCCCCCCCCCGTCCCCGGATAAAGGAAATTATCCACTGTGAAAATAGTAGAAAAAATTGTGAAGTCATTTTATGTACTCGTATGCTTTATTTTGTCAATCTAAATATTTTCTTACCTTCATGATGCAGATGAAACTAAACATGTTTCTGAAATTCTTTTCATTTATGCTACAAAATTGAACCAGACTCCACAAGCTTGGCAAAGCTATAACTAAAATAGTTCAAATGAAATGCTACATAGATTCCCTAAATACTTATCTATATTTACTTTTTTTTATTCGTTTAGTTATTTGTTTCATATTTTTATACTTTTGGAAGTAAATTTTACAAAGCTCCACTCATAAATCATAATAGTAGGATTAACATTCCACTGTTAATATACTATCTACCTGTATTACTACTTTCTATAAAAGCTCGTGTTGTTTCCAAATAGATAAGCCCATAAATATTTACGCGAAATTCAAATAAGTTCTTGATACTATGTTTGACCCAACTATGTTCTTAATGTATGAAAAATCGGAAAAATTACATGAGTAATGACAGAGAGCTTGATCAGAGTAACTCAGTAAGTAACTCCAATTTATTCATTTCATTTCATTTTATTTTATTTTATATGGGGTCTACTCTATACCTAATAGTTATAAAATAATCTTATATAAATTCTTCTAGGGATTTTCTTGTAGAATCGCGATCCTCTTGCAACAAAATTCGGAATTTAGGCGAAAAAGTTTAAGGATTTAGGAGAATTCATAATTCCAGTTAGCAATTTTTCGATATTGATGCTTAAGATGAGTTTCTATTCCTCCAACGATTCATGATTGATGGACACTTCGAAGAGACGTTCAAATATGGAATTGCATTATGAAGGAAACACGAGGTTTTGTTACTCTGAAGTTGAAGGAAGGAGGATGAAAGCTCATACGATGATATCATGGACAAATTATGATCTTGGTCGGAGGTTTTTTGGTTGATAATTTTTTGCATATTTGGTTGATCTTACAACAAAAACAGGATTGCAAGAGCTAAAGATGTGATCAAGAAGTTGGTGGATGGGGGAAAATTCGCATTGTTGAAGGTTTTCTTTCCTATCCTTCCAACTTCTAACTCCCGCGTCTAAAGAGTGGACCCCACATAACATTTAAAAAAAAATGAAAATTTCAAAATTATTTAAGTCCGTCAAGCTCTCCGTCAGTCACTTGTGTAATTTGCCCGAATTTTTATAGGTCGGGACTATAGTCGGGTCAAACATAACATTAAAGACTTATTTGAATGTTGCGAAAATGTCTAGGAGCTTATATGGACCCTTTTCCCTAAAATATATACCTTCAACCTTTGTGTGTGACAGTTTCCAGATAGGACTGGTGGGGAGTGTTGAAGAATAAACTAGAGCCGACAATTTTCGACATGACACGAAAACACGATATGAACACACACGAAATTATTGAGTTAATGTTTAGCCTTGTAATGTTCGTGTCGGATCCTTGTCATGTTCGTGTAACACGATAATTTTCATATTCGTGTCGTGTTTATATAATCCAATAAGATAACAAACCCACACGCACGAATTGCTAATCCTAGAATAAACCACACATTTTCCGTAATTTCCTAGTTTTTGTACCCCTGCTTGTACACAATTAGTATGCATTGTAATGTATCCAAAAATCGTATTATAATTGTATTTTGGGATATAATTCATTATTTATTTGGCAATTTTTCCTTAATTTTATTATTTGAACATTATTAATTTTAAAATAAAAGATGCAGTGAACCCTAATCTATACATATATAAAAGTGAAACCACAACAAAAAATATTTTTCCTCCAAAACAACATTTAATGATTTCATTAATT